>CM055265.1:92573220-92613243 GCA_029237695.1 Conchocele bisecta | reverse complement strand
AAATTATTATCCAAATTATAAAGTAAGTCAGAAATGGTCCAGATTGTCTATTACATGTATATATACCATCACAATTGTTCTGTCACTATAGTAATAGTTGGCTTGAAACATAAAAATTGACAACAATGTAAACAGTATAATGCTTATAAAACAGCATTAACAAATGTGATGAAGAACAAATATGTATATATGATAAACGGTATATATAACAGACAGTCTGATGCACAACAAAAAGACGCTTGCAATCACCAATAAACTTTCGGCGGGCGGTCATCTTAAATTATGTAATAATCCGATGTCGACCAAAAATGCTCCAGAGTGATCGTCTTGTCGATACCTTGAGTTGATATATGACATGACCATAAACGGTAAAATCTGAAATTTGACCCCTACTTGACCCCTCCGGCCCGCCCTTTCTTGGCCCAGGGGTCACCATTTGAACAAATCTAAAACATGGTTAACTATCGATCATATTACCAAGTGTCATCGAAATCCGTCTGGCGGTTCGTGAGAAGATTTTTTTTAATTTTTTTTAGAATTTGACATACTTTTTGACAGCGGCCATTTTGGATTATGCGATGATCTCCATTTTAACAAATATGAAAAGTCTTCACCCACGGACCATAACTGTGTTTGTCCAATATCAGCTCGGCGGTTCATGAAATCTCTAATAAAATAATGACCTTTTGACCTTTCGGCGGTCATCTTTGATTACGTAATCATCAGATTTCGACAACAAATGCTCCAAAGTGATCGTCTTGTCAATACATTCGATTTGATAATGATATGACCATATTCGGTCAAGTTTGAAATTTGCGATTGTGTGACATATTCGTTTTTATCAAAAAGTGAAAAATATTTGGGTGAGATTTTCGGTTTGTGATGTATTCGGTCGAATTCGGCCAGTATTCACCGAAATGTGTGACGCATTCGCACGAATTACTTCACACGTGTGTATATTCGTTTCTGTGACTTATAAGGTTCAACACACGTAGAAGCTATCCCAGTACCAACTACCAAAACACGATGAGAAGTGGAGATAAATCACTACACTACCGCCTCCGCTAATCTTGCCAAAACATTTGCCAAGTTCTTTAGTTCAATATACATGCTCTTGAATGTTCAAGCAGCTTGATTGACTGAGCCGGAGCTGTGTTACAACCTGAGCCTGAGCTTGATTACGAGTTGACATTGCCAATATATGTTCATAAACGGTGTTAATCTGTGCAAGATTAATGCGTTCGGTTGTGTATCATAATATGTTAAATTAATGAAATTCAATCCTGCACCCCTGTCCAATAGTAATCACTTCCAAACAGTAATCTAGTGTTAGGGAGATACTTATTGCAGATTAATAGATTCAATGTTTTGGATATTGGATTTCAAATTAAAAATGTCATATATAACCTTTGATGATAGGCTATGACTGGTTCCTACCGGTTCCGCTGGAGCCTATCCAAATATTTAAAGGTCATTTTAGACTTTGGGAAATCGGGCCTATGAACTGTATGGCCATTCTAGATACTGCGGCCCGTTTCACTAAACTTCTTACGACTAAAATGTTCGTAAGTGCAAATTTAGATCGTATGGAAGTTTAAATTGATGGATTTACATTTGTGCAGCCTATGCTCAATACATGTAAATTCAATAATCGTTTACAAGGAAGCATTGTTAATGTTAAATTTACCGACTATCATAAGTTTGCACTTACGAACATTTTAGTCGTACGAAGTTTAGTGAAACTGTACCCAGGGGGCCGTTTCACTAAACTTGGTAGACTAAAATGTTCGTAAGTGCAGATTTAGAATAGTTAGATAAGAATAGAATATTGTTTTACAAGAACACATTGTTAATGAGAAATTTACAGACTATTATAAGTTTGCACTTACGAACATTTAGTCGTACGAGGTTTAGTGAAACAGCCCCCTGGTTTGTGACAGGAAAAATGTGGTAAACGTTTAATCACACTAAATCAACTAACAGTCATGCGCGGTGTAGTGCGATAGAGAAAATAGTCCAACTGCCATGGCTTATTTCATAGATACTGTTTGCTTGCAGAACTTGGCCAATTGATATACTAATCTATTTCACAAGCATGTTAATGTATCTTTTACATAATTTTTAAGCACAACGTTGGGGGTTGATTTTGTAATTCGAAACATGTTTGAAGGTGTCATGTAACGTAGTTTCATTCAAAACAAAATAGCTGTAGTGGACATGGGGATGTTTCTTTCAAAACGAATATGACCATTACTTGCAACAAAAGCAGATTTCGAGTCGGCTCATCTGGATCCATACAGTTTGTAGGCATTGCTACAGAGCACAGGTGGAAGATTCGGACCTACAACACAAAAAAATGCCCATTACAAAAAATCCATTACCACACCCACTTGGTCTCATACAGTACTATCTTCTATGATATGGGCATTTTCATGTGTCACAGGTCCGAGTCTTCCACCTGTGCTATAGAGGTATGTAGTGTTGAACGAGTTCAGAGTATAGCGCCAAACGGGTGTTTCACCGACTTGATTGCGAACAGTGCAGACCCTGATCTGAGTTCACAGGGTAGACACATATCACTCGCAGATAGGATAAGTTTAAAGTCCAATTATGCAGGGGACTTAGAATTATTTGTGTTTATTAATTCCCACGAATTAACAATTCGTTCCCTCAATTTAAAAATTCGTTCCCACGAATTAACAATTCGTTCCCTCAGTTTAGCAATTCGTTCCCACGAAATAGCATTTTCAGGAAGACGTTCGGTGGCAATAATAACATTTAACTCGGTCAGTGCGTACTACCCATGCTGGGAAACAGCGGGTACGAGTTGGTAAAGAGGCGACCTACAAATGTCGCCCCTGTTCCAAATCATACCCCGAACCCTCTGAAAGTTTCCCCAGAACAGTTGCGTATCTAAAATAGGCCATGATATGATGAGGTTATGTACTTGATATACAACAAAACAGGTTCCCAAATACACACAAACACACCAACCCCCAAAACGTACATACAAATAAAAAATAACTAAAACAGAAAATACAGTTTTATGAAGAAAAACATGAATGGTTTTGTGACCGGTACGGCCGTAACATTATACGATTATTAAAGAAAACAAAATATTAACATATTAATGAACTAATCTTGGCAATATCCACCCTTGAGGTCATCACCTCTTCATTCATTCATTAATTCGGCTTATATTTAAGGGTGGGAATTGGCTCGAACACCTTCCATACCCGGTATCACCTCTTCGTTCAAGGTTGTTAATGTACTGCCAAAACAAAATACAGTTATGCTTGTGCCAGGGCATCGTACTAATGGCACAGTTTTTAAGTCCGTGTTATTAGTTAATTCGTACACACACGCATGCACATGAATATGGGAACCCACTTCATATCCGATATTTTTACTGACTTGAGACATGGGGCTTATGCCAGTTTTATCCAGTATATGCTCAAATCTACGGAGCCCCGCAGGTGACGCAGACTTTTTTTTATTCCCACGAAATAACAATTCGTTTCCTTCGAATTAATTAACAAGTCCCTCAATTTAACAATTCGTTCCCACGAAATAACAATTCGTTCCCACCTCATCTGGATCTACATTTCTCCAGTCACAGCCACACATATATAGCTCATTTTGTTTTTATATGTTATCTCCCTTGAGATAGCATATTGTGTCGCAAATATTCTGTGGGGGCAGCCATTGATCGTGCTACGCCTAAACGGCGAGTACGACCAAGAAAATAGTGTCATGTGCCAACTTATCCTATGGCGTTTTGGTCTGTCTTGCTTTGTATCTAAAACTCTACATATACTATTCTCTATATTATCAGTTAAATTCTGGAAGATACTAATCAAGACATTTCGTGCGTATGAATACAGCAGCTATTATCTTTAGGTCTCACGGGACAGTATGTACGGAGCTAGCAGTAAAAGGTGGTGGACGATTTTCTATATATTTCAATACTGACCATATAAGTTACACCAGTGTCTTTTACAAAGTTAACTTATCTCCACAAACACTGATCGTACTTCATAGTTCAGTACTTTCAGTACTTTGATTTGAATGTGCAGGAGATTATGTGTTGAATGACAACCAGTGCCCATTTCTCTAATTACATTTACAAACAGACGCCCCATGTGATTTGTACCTAAGAACATGTGATATCACATGAAAAACATTTACAAAATTTACGATATTTTCCTTAAATACAGACATAATGTATATATATAATACTCGTATACAGACATAATGTATATATATAATAAGCCTCATTTCTACTTGAAATCTCCTCGCCGATACGCAAGCTCGAATAGCGTTAGTCCATGTACGTGCGTGTACGTGCGTACGTTAGTCACATCTTTCAAGCGCCGGAGGGGATTGGCTTAGTCATAAAAATTAGATTTTGATTCCAGAAAATGATAATCCTGTGCATCCGTACAGTCTGATCAGGATCTGCACTGTTCGCAATTCTATCAAGGAAACACCTGTCATGCTTCTAACAAGCAATATAGATCAATACGAGGATACAGGAGTGTGTCATTTGATCATGAGCTACACTGGTCACGAAACCCATAAGCCCCATTTCTCCAGTCACAGACACATATAATTGTCACCCTCGTTAAATAATGTATACATGAATAAATAAATAAAATACATTGTAGAAATTGGGCAAATGGGAGTTTGCGACCAGTGTAGATCCTGTTCAGCCTGTGCATCCGCACAATTCAACAATGGCCAGTCATGCTTCTAACAAGCAATATAGATCATTAGCAGGTCATAGAAGTGTGCTATGTTATCAGGGGCTACATTGGTCACAAATCCAATCAGCCCGATTTCTTCAGTCACAGCCAGAAATATTCACGAACTACATGTACAGTTACGTAATCGGGCATGACACGTTAATCGCGTCAAATCGTGAAACACCTTGTATAGGCTATTGACGCAATAGTTTCTGCGTACCAAATATGTAGGCGGCATTCTGTCATGTCTTGGTTATTTTCAATTTCTTAAAGGTACATGCCCACTCAGTAGGCACAAAATGTTCTTTATATCAGAAACATCATCTGAGACATTTGCTGGCAAATTAAACATTCATTTACCATATTACCCCACGTATTGATTGGCATTATTATATATTTTATACCAGACGTAAATTTCCACACTGATAGCAGGGGCGATAACCGTGTTTCCTTGGCTTAAAATGTTAACGGCGATTGTTATTTATTCTCTGTATTTAGTTTTTGATGTGTAATGATCATACTTTAGAATCTGTCGAAAATATTATTTTTTTCAGGTGACGCATTTAATTAGTATAACTAATTAAAAAATAGCATGCCTCATTTGCATATGAAAATAGCCTGATACCACCGCGAGTCACTATTAGTAACATAAATATTACTAAATGATTATTTATGTATAGCGGGCACACTAAATTTTAGAACTGATGGAATAGTGACACAATTATACACTTAATTAATTTCTATAAAGAACATTTTGTGCCTACTGAGTGGGCATGTACCTTTAAACGTAAACTGAAATGTGACCGCGACTGGCAAAATGGGGCTTATGGGATTTGTGATGAGTGTAACACCTGATCAAATAGTACACTCCTGTAGCTTAATAACGGTCTATATTGCTTCCTAGAAGCACGGTGGACGTTTCAGTGTTCACTGATCAGACTGTGCGGATGAACTGGCTGATTTGGATCTACACTGGTCGCCAAACCAATTAAGGTATTAGGTAAGAGATAGATACACTTGACTTCAATGATAAATGCTTCATAATAGTGATGTGATATATGAATATAACATATGTGAATATTGTCTTGTTACTGTATACTATATGGAGCATCGAGTTGCCATCTCCACAATGTACACGCTATCGTACAGTTTCACCACTTCGTGCGTTTGACACAAACAGCAAATAATATGACAGTAACCAAATACAATTTGGTGCAATACATGCAGACAGATATGACAACGGCAAGCTAGAATATTATGCCAGCAAACTATACAAAAGACGAGATATCTGAGCATTTATCCCATCAATCTCAAAATAAATTTCAACTTGTAAACTTTCCAATCTGATGCACAGCCTATGTTACTGTACATGTTACCCATAGGTAAAGCCATATTTACTCGGATAGTAGGTGAGTAGACACCAGGGACAATACACTCAGGTAACTGCTTACATGTCACTCGATTTGTTGCTAATAACTGAGTACAGTAGTGGGTATATATGGTATGTGTTGTTTGGTTTGCCAGGTAAAAGTGATACAATGTGAGATTTTCTGTGTATGAAGCTATTTATAATGCTGGTTCACGTTGTTAAAAACACAGGCACAAATATATCCAGAAAACTGACATATTTTACTGTTTGGTGTAATACAATTGATCAGGGTTGGCAAGTTTCCCGGGACGGCGGGAAATACCGGGAAATACTGGGAAATAGTGGGAAATACCGGGAAATAAGAATTTGGATGATTTGGTGGTAAATACCGGTCAATATACCATACAATTTCTATTTGCAGGTGTACTGATTGTAGTAGCATTTTATTCAAAGTATTCTAGGATGGAAATGAACTGTTTCTGAAGAGTGTGGCAAAAAATACAGGCATTTAATAGTGGCATTGTCCATCATCTTTATATAACTGTTTGAGATCTAACATTAATGATACTGTCCATTCCACTTGCTATATATACAAACACAGTTTAGGTAGGCATACGTTTAATGAAGGAATTTTAATGTAGTAGGCAAAATACAAATGTTTTTGGGATTATCCCTGAAATTTGTTCATAATCTAGCTGTATTATTAAAATAATTAAGTAGTTATTTCATAATCTAGCTGTATTATTAAAATAATTAAGTAGTTATTTCAGATGTCAACATCATAATTTGAGATGACCCACAATGTTTGTACTAAACACAATTTCAATTAGCAATGCCCACAGTCAGGTGTGAAGGTGTGTTGTGGGGCATTTGTAATCCTTCCATTTCAAAGATAGGTGTGAGAGTCTGAGAGATGTCAGCCAATTAGACAAATGTGTCCATAATCCTAATCTCAGTGGAATACACTGTCAGAGTGGATAGTGGATAGTGGATAGTGGATATTATTGGATAGTGGATAGTGGATAGTGGATAGTGGATAGTGGATAGTGGATAGTGGCTTCTGTCTAACAGACAACCAGGTGTCTGTATAGCCTAAACTAGATGGCCGCGGCCTGCATGTCGCGCCTTGGGGCGAGGCATGGACACTAAAAAAAGAGATATATTATAAATAAAAACTTTAACAAAAAACTTTAACCGGACACACGTACGTACGTATGTAGAACCCCCTATTGTTCACCCTCCCCTATTGTTACCCAGGTAACAATAGGGGAGGGTAACAATAACGGAGGACTGTAGAATTTGTAGAACCCCCTATTGTTCACCCTCCCCTATTGTTACCCTATTGTGAAACCAAAAAAAAGTGATTAACTTTTTTTTTCGGCCGTATATTTTGAAAAAAGCATTTTCAAAATTTAAAAAACATTTTTTTTTCAATAATTATTGAAAATTGTGTGAAACAAAAAAAAAAGTGAACAAATTTATTTTCTGCCGGATATTTTGAATTTTTTTGAAAACATTGGCCAGTGTCATATAATAAAACAATTATAGTCTGTTGAGGAGGTGTACATGAGATTTACGGACCTGAGAAAAGTTATGTTCACCGACGCCGAAGGTCCGTAAATCTCATGTACACCTCCTCAAAAGACAATAATTGTATATTGTTACCCCTCGGTGTGTCCGACAACAAAAGTTGCCGACCAAATCACAGGCAAATTATATCACAGGCTTGGAGCTCGATATCGAGCCCATGCAAATGCCGTTGTATGCCGATATCACCATTCTGGTCGTTTATAAAAAAAAAAGTTTTATGACCGGTAACAACATGGGAGGGTAACAATAAGGGAGGACTGTATAATTTGTAGAACCCCGTATTGTTCACCCTCCCCTAGTGTTACCCCTCGGTAAGATCGTCCATTCAGTTCTTGTGTGTGTCCGACAACAAAAGTTGCCGACCAAAACAGATGAAATATTGTACCACAGGCTTGGAGCTCGATATCGAACACATGCACATGCCGATATCACCATTGTATGCCGATATCACCATTCTAGTCGTTTATAAAAAAAATGAATTTTATGACGGGTAACAATAGGGGAGGGTAACAATAAGGGAGGACTGTAGAATTTGTAGAACCCCCTATTGTTCACCCTCCCCTATTGTTACCCCTCGGTATGTTCGTCCATTCAGTTCTTGTGTATGTCCGACAACAAAAGTTGCCTACCAAAACAGATGACGAAATATTGTATCAGAGGCTTGCAGTTCGATATCGAGTACATGCACATGCCGATACCACCATTGTATGCCGATATCACCATTCTGGTCGTTTATAAAAAGATGAGTTTTAAGACGAGTAACAATAGGGGAGGGTAACAATAAGGGAGGACTGTAGAATTTATAAAAAAAACCTATTGTTCACCCTCCCCTATTGTTACCCCTCGGTAAGTTCGTCCATTCAGTTCTTGTGAATGTCCGACAACAAAAGTTGCCGACCAAAACAGATGACGAAATATTGTATCAGAGGTTTGGAGTTGGATATCGAGCACATTCACATGCCGATATGATCATTGTATGCCGGTATTACGGGGCGCCAAGTGGGACATGGCTCAATTTTGTCAACACAATTCATTTTTGTGCCACAAAACTCAATTCTGTGTCACAAAATTCACTTTTGTGCGCCAAGTGGGACATGGCTCAATTTTGTCAACACAATTCATTTTTGTGCCACAAAACTCAATTCTGTGTCACAAAATTCACTTTTGTGCCACAAAATTCAATTCTGTGTCACAAAATTCAATTCTGTCAATTCTGTGTAACAAAATTCAATTCTGTGTCACAAAATTCAATTCTGCACACGCATGTAAGAAGGACTACATTGGTCAGAAACTGCACTGGAGAAAATGGGTCACGGTCGCCGATCTACACATTCAATGTCGATGATTCATTTCTATTCTGCCGATGATTCATTTCTCATTCTGCCATTTTGCTTCAACTATCTCCAAACAGTCAAACGTTGACAAACCCATTCGTATTTAAGCTCATTTGCGTTATAATTGTACACATAATTCATGTACATGTAGATCTCCCGCGAGTACTGACGTCATTTATTGTGTATCGCAAGGTACATCTGCCCCAGTTAAATCAATAATACACGCGCTGTGGCCTGTGTTCTGACTGCTGTCTGTGTTTATAAACAGAATGTGTGTATTGGGTCATTTGAGGAAACCATTTGTAGTATTTGTGTAGATACCATGGATACTAAGATGGTTTCTACTGTAAATAATGCATGTAGACACATAGTTGCGAACACGTAACTTCGCAACTAGTAGACACAGATCCAATACCATTTGTTTCACAAGGTTAGATCTACTGTTAGAATACGACGTCATCTAATGTCATTTTCGAGCATAAAACGTTACCTGATAAATAGAATACCAGACTAGTGTATTTTAATATCAAGTTTATCAGGCTCGGCTCGGAAACGGTAGGAATTCCTCGCAAGCCTCGGAATTCCTACGCGTTTCCTAGCCTTGCCTGATAAACTTGATATCAAAATACACTAGCCTGGTATTCTCTATATATGGGCATGCTCTCAGGTCTAGCTATGTCCCGGCTACTTTATGTTTGACCCTGTTTACATAATTGAGGGAAAATTCTGAATATTTTTCTTATTTCTCCTTCAAAGTATATATGCTTATATGGCCGTTGTAACCACTCATTCAATTTGTAATCATAATATAACCAAAATAACTGTCCATAAAGAAGTATAATATTGATATATTGGGTTATATTTTCGCATTGAAATATTTAAACCTGCAAGTGTACTCCACCATCTAGTAAAATGGACTAAGACCGATCTCAACCAATCAACGTAGAGATGACATAGACTATCCTACGCAAACTAATGTTTGTGGACAAAATTGACTTTTGTGGACAAAACTGAATTCTGTCCCACAAAACTGAATTTTGTTCAGAAAACTCAATTCTGTCTTACAAAATTGAATCCTTTATAACAAAAATGAATTTTGTATATCAGAATTTTACATAATTGGATTTTGTGATTTTTAGTGTTACAAAACTCAATTTTGTCTGGACAAAATTGGTTTTTGTACCAGAATTTTACATAATTGGATTTTGTGATTTTTAGTGTTACAAAACACATAATTAACATGTCCTGCATGGCGCACCGTAGGTATCACCATTCTGGTCGTCTATAAAACATGATTTTTATGACGGGTAATAATATGGGATGGTAACAAATACGATCGGAGGACTGTATACTTCCTTATTGTTTACCCTCTCCTATTGTTATCCCTCAGTAAGTTCATCCATTCAGTTCTTATCAATATTGGACAACAAAAGTTGCCGACCAAAACAGAAGACGAGATATTTTATGATTCACATGCCGATATGACCATTCAAGGTGTCAATGCAGCATGATTTTTGTACCGGGTAACAAAAAAGGGAGGGTACTGTGCGCTGGGGTGAAATTGATTACAAACACAGAATACTGGGAAGAAATGTACTGTCCTGTACTGTATGTATACTGGTGTTACATAGGCTACAAGTCGTTTACATTTATAATTCGACCGTCGACTGAGAAAAAGAACAGTCTGACATTTGAGACCAGTGTATATAATGGTATATCTTCGCATCACAATACTAATTACCGATTGATCAACATTGTTTTGTGGAGGTATAACATATTATTAGGCATATTGAAACCTCGCGGAATCGAATGCTGATCTAGTGATGCACTGGTCACATACAGCGGAAGCTCGCTTTTCTCAGCCAGGGCCCATATTTATACATGTCGTACCACATAATACAATATGCGAAAAACTGGTCACCTGTAGTGAGTAAATTCGTGAAAACATACATGTTTCTCGCAACGATTATAATAGCTGGTGATAATCTGGTGCTTTAAAAAGAACAGCGCAGTGAATAAACATACCATTTCAGTTGTGCAGGTAGTGCTGGACCACACTGACGTCAATGTATGCATACGAGGCACTTATGTTTACCACATACTTACCACAACTTACATACATTGTATTTCAATTAAAAACATTATAACAAGAAGACAACGAAGCTCGCCTGTTGGTAGACAAGTCATAAGAAGGGTTGACATATCAGCGGCATCATTTAACCAGATTGGTTACACACACCTTCTACGTGTTTTGGTGGGAGGAGGTCCGAGATATAGTCATAGAGTCATAGAGCATCACCATGCAAATACATGTGTTAAATATTCCGACATTCCATGAAAGAAAAAATGTCACCTTGACCTTGGGTTTAATGGAGGCCAAAGGTCACATAATTCATGTGTGAAATATTGCGATTACTGGTGGTTTATACCAATGTTAAGTACATGGACGCCGACAACGCTGACGCCAACGACAGACGGCGGGGGCATGCCATCAACTTGTCCTAAAAAATAGCGATCAGTCGATGTTTACAGACACGGACCCCATTAGCCTTTACTTAAGATCACACCCACTACACACACACGTGGAGAAAGCGTGGCAGGGATGGAAAAATGGTTAAAACTTTCATGATTAATATGTTTAGAAACTAGCAGAAAGTCAGAGCAATAAACATTTCATTATAACAAAACAAAATCGCCTCTAAAGACGCATTTTTAAAAGAAGGTCAGTAAGATGAGTGCGACAGTCGTGTTGTTTGATTATCAAAAATATTTCCCCCAAGCCCCGTTTCAAAACCAAACCTCTCGTCCGATGTCCATACATGTATATATCAAAGCTCCAAGAAAAACATTATTTCAAACTTCAAATCCAATTGGTTATCACGGTTGTAACTCCAAAACTCTAGGCCAATTCCACAGGTCAGAGAAGATGTGTATACCGATGAATAAGCGAGATTACTCATGACAAAGTAACTTTGTACATAATTGACATATGTTTATACTCATCCATGCTGCAATATGGATGTAAACTTTATTGCATAAAATATGCTTCCACAATGTAATAACACGGTGTATTAAACCTCACAATACACTAGACTAAGTGTAATAAATATGCGAATGAGACCGCAACAGAAAACACACTAGTTGGTCATTACAGCTTCGATGTATTGTGCTATGCTTATGCAATAAATATAATATGATATTTGTGTTGATTCAATATGAGATTTATTGAACTAGTTGACTGATTTCATAAGAAACTTGGCATAGCCTCGTTTCTTGTGCACTCAGTAAACTTGTTTAATAAATATCATATTAAAGCATCACTCATGTAACATCCTTTAATTTAATATATGATATTGTGTTGATTCAATATGAGATTTATTGAACTAGTTGACTGATTTCATAAGAAACTTGGCATAGCCTCGTTTCTTGTGCACTCAGTAAACTTGTTTAATAAATATCATATTAAAGCATCACTCATGTAACATCCTTTAATATAATATGATATTTGTGTTGATTCAATATGAGATTTATTGAACTAATTGACTGATTTCATAAGAAACTTGGCATAGCCTCGTTTCTTGTGCACTCAGTAAACTTGTTTAATAAATATCATATTAAAGCATCACTCATGTAACATCCTTTATTTATTTCCTGATGACCAAAATAAAGATGAAAATAAAGAAAACTGATAAATAAAAGTATTAATTATCAGATATAGGATTATCTTTATTTAATGCAGTGTTTATTTATAATTCAACATTGCCACCAGATTATGTACACAAAAACAAACTCAAAATTCAGGAAAATACTAATCATGTGGAAATAAATTGTCAGAAAAAATAATGTTGCATACCCGCTTATATTGTAACCCGTCACAAAAGTCACGTGGCATTGACGACCAGAATGGTGATATCGGCATACAATGTTAATATCGGTATGTGCATGTGCTCGATATCGAACTCCTAGCCTCTGATACAATATTGTTCACCCTCACAAAAGTTGCCGACCAAAACAGATGCAAGAGCCCATGCAAATGCGATATCACCATCAATTTTTCAAAATATACGGCCGAAAAAAAATGTGTTCATTTTTTTTGTTTCTTTCACAAAAATGTTTTTTATATTTTCAAATATTTTTTTCAAAATACACGGCCGAAAAAAAATATCACTTTTTTTTTTGTTTCACAATAGGGTAACAATAGGGGAGGGTGAACTATAGGGGTTCTACAAATTATACAGTCCTCCCTTATTGTTACCCTCCCCTATTGTTACCCGTCATAAAACTCATTTTTTTTTATAAACGATCAGAATGGTGATATCAGCATACAATGGTGATATCGGCATGTGCATGTGCTCAATATCGATCTGCAAGCCTCTGATACAATATTTCGTCATCTGTTTTGGTAGGCAACTTCTGTTGTCGGACACACACAAGAACTGAATGGACGAACTTACCTACTGTCTGTTTCACGTTAACCTGCCCAAATTTTTAACCTATTTAAACACCCTAAAACTCCCATTTTTTTACATATAATCATTTTTCAGCAAAATTTAGCAATGAGCCATCTTTCTGTTTTTCCAAATTCGGTCCTAGAATGAAGTAATAGCCCGAAATGATAAAGTGAATGGGGGTCTCCCATGTTAACATATCACGCGCTGAGCAGTTTTCGACATTTTCCTATTGTCGAACAGCTTCCTGGATTTCATCATCAAAATATCGGCAATAACATCGGCTTTATGTGAACAAATCTTACCATTCTGAAAAATATAGGCATCCTGCTTCCATTAGTCGGTGTTTATATATCAATTCCATTAGTAAAGTTCTGGAATTGGTGAAAATAGAAGATGATGTCGTCAAATATCTCCAATCTTTGTTGTTACTCGTGACAACAGATGACAACTGAGCGCTGATTGGCTGGAATTCAGTGAAGGCGGCTGACCTCGAAGCAAGTCCATTTCGCAGGAGGGGAGAACCTGCGATTTTTTTTGTCGAAGCAGTAAGCGTACTGCAAATTTGATTTTGGCGTGGAAATTGTTTTTATGAACACTGTTTTCAGATGCAATCATTAGAAATTTGTTACATAAACAGTAATGTATTATACTGAGCTTGTGAAATTTGAGCAAATTATGGCCAATTCGTGGAAGCCTGGAAAAACTTCTCTGAATTTGTGGTAACAGAATCATCAATTTATTTTCTGCAAAAACATGTTAAACAAAAACTGTGTCATACATCCAAATACTTATAAGTTCAATGCTAGCTGCTGTTAGAAAGCACCTGTAAGTCACCAAAGTAACTCGTGTGGAGGGCTGAATTGGTTTCTTCTTTGTTTCCCCTTTAATGTGACTGTGTCTCAGATGATGTCTCAAATATTTATCTAAAATCTAATATGTGTTTTTTCTCGTAAGGCACAGTAAATGGAATAATAAATATATTTATATTTCATCACATTCCCAAAAACATGCGTTATATTCAGTTATATATCAAGTACATCAGGCGCGTAGCTGCATTAAGGCACTGCAGGCCCGGGCCTGCAAAATTTTCGAGAAAATGGAGAAAAAAATGTGCCAGATTGCATCATTTACCTTCTAGTTTCGATATTTTTAAGGGGGGGGGGGGCATGCCCCCAGACCCACCTAGCATACTTACTCACACCAACGGTGCTCGAAGTCGTCAACCGGGCCTGCAGATTCAAATTGGCTAGCTACGCCCCTGTACATGCTCAGCTATCAGAAACTGTGATAAACAGGGGAGATATGTTTGTTTGGTATAATTTGACATTTTCGCAGTACATGTACAAGTAAATAAAAAAATGTATGTGATTTTTTTTTGTGAAATAATATAAATCGGTATTGTGATATGGTTTAGAGTTTCCGTACTATGGTGTAGACAAGGTATATACATGCTGACAAGATGCGTCGCGGGACGACAGCAGTAAGTGTCAGTTTAATTCAATATGTTACAGCTTACAGAACATTATCAGCAATGTATCTGGTATGTACAGACGGAGAAATGAATAAGATTTACGACGATCATTCTCAAAATACCTATGACTATGATAACGTGTTTGTGTCAACATATACCGTGTCTACACCATATAACAGAAAACTCTACACCATATCACAATGCCGTTTTCGAACAGAATCGATAATGTATTATTTTTAAGTTGTGCACTTGTAAATTAGTAACCTGAAAGTAAATCCTGTAGATGACTGAATGAGTTTCTTCTTTACCATAAGACTCTGTTCCTATGATCGCCAGCCTACTATAGGGAGTACCTGTTTAACTGTTACCAGCAAACAATATTAAATAAGCAAACAAGACATAACAAGTTAATTTCCATTAAACTGTATTGTTAGCTGACAGTCCATGATTAATACACTATATTTGTTCGTTTGTTGGGGTTTAACGACCTATCACAACAGCAAAGGTCATTTAAGGTCCGGTCAATGGGTTTAGTTCTAAATCCCATATATTAACTACAAATGACGGGGGGGGGGGGGGGGGGGGGGGGGGGGGGGGGTGGGGGGGGGGGGGGGGGGTGGGGGGGGGGGGGGGGGGCGGGGGGGTCCCAATATCATAACTGAATATTTACAATAAGGAAAATATATATTCAGCCCTGAAATCAGAATAATCCTGATATGATTACAGGGTGCTCGCCACACCAGAATCACCAAAGATTCACAGCAAATGCGGAATAATATTTACTATGCAAATGTTGTAAACTTTCGAAGTTATTTACTGAAAATGTAACTGTTTCCGCAAATATTGCTCAATAAAAACGTGGATTTTTCACATTACGGTATAGGACCATTGCAGCAATGCCTGTGTCAAAAGTGAAGTAGACCCAAGCAAGGAAACATAAATTATAAGCCATTTACCGAGCTGTAATGTTTAGTGACGCACGGACGGACAAAATGCCTCCAATATACTACACACCACAACTAGTTGCGCGCGGTATATTAAGCATACAAACTTTCATGTGGAATATTAATATATATAATTAACATTACAGAGATCGTCGGAAATTTTCATGGAAAATACGGGGATAAGAAATGCCGCATTTTTTTATATAATGGAATTATGGATGACAAAAAAGTATATGAAGTTTAAAGTCATCCTGACAGTAACACAGATTGAAAGTAGCCGAAAAAGATGACCCGACGGGCATATATCATATGTACATTTGCACGCGAGTTTCTTTTCCAGTGTACATAATAATGCGAAATTGACTGTCCACAATACAACTACTCGACAGCAACGTGTGGCATCTCTGTCGCAATATATCACAATAGCAGAGGCGTACCTAGCATTCACGCTTATTGCAACATTGGGGCGTGGATTCTGCTAATACATTAATTGAATTTCAATGTGTATCTGACTCTTATCAATATGGCTACTGGGTGCAGATACCTTGCTAAATGTGCAAAATTTATTATCACTATTATAACGTACTAGTTTTGCCTTTTGTGTGTATCGAAACCGAAACGAGGGCGGGAAGGCATGCGTGCGAAGGGGATAGCTCCGCCATGATCCGCCCATGTGTATGTAGTCTATTTTAGCCGTGTGTATGCCTAAGCGAATTACTGCAGTATTAGGGAGCATTCCTTTCCTTGTCAAACTAGCTTGGGCAAGCTGCTGAACGAATGAACTGAGCACATGATGCGGGTGTGTTTGAGTGGGTAGTGCAATAAATACATATTTATTGCACGGATGCGGCGAAATCCTTAATTTGATCTCCGCAGTGTGCTAACTGCCGGAGATCACTGTCTGGATACACAAATATAGCATATTTTCATATTTTTCCATGAAAACACATCTTGGTATTTCATTTAGTAGAAAACTATTCAATAATTGCTGTCTGTTGATGTGTGAACAGTAGTGTGATTTTATTTTACCCATTAAAAAGGGTTTACTGTCCCAGCAACAACTAAGGTCATGTTGAGATGTGACCTCGACTTCAAGTCTCTTCCAGTGGAATAGAAATTCATATCAATGTACTATACTATTTTTCCCTGCCTAGTGCTGGGATTGAACCCACAACCCAGCGCTCAGATAAGGTGCGTATTGGCATATTGTACACACTTATTTTAACAGAATACGCATTGATTATCAGAAGTGGGAGTATGAAATACTCACAACAATGCGAAAATACGCATATTTGAGAAACTGTGACAAATTGGTTAACCGAAAAGTGTGAAGGACGGACAGACAGACGGACAGACGGACGGTCCAAAACACATATGCCACCCGTTTCTTCGAAACCCGGTGGCATAAAAATAAATATACATCAGATAAAAACGTAATTTTTATTTAGTGTAACATAGAGATCTACATATCTATAGTATAGATTTCAACAAACAAGGCCTTTGAAAAGCTTTTTCACAAGAACTCGTGTTACAAACGCCTGTGCG
Source organism: Conchocele bisecta (assembly GCA_029237695.1). Classification (NCBI taxonomy): domain Eukaryota; kingdom Metazoa; phylum Mollusca; class Bivalvia; order Lucinida; family Thyasiridae; genus Conchocele; species Conchocele bisecta. The sequence goes on along the minus strand of CM055265.1, from coordinate 92,595,794 downwards.
CTCTCAATTGCCTTCATTGGTTCCATCTGAATGGCTACAGCGATGACAGCAGACAACATTTCAGACAAAACCATAATTCTAAACTTATTACCATTGAAAAATACAGCCAGTTTGTCACATTTACTGACCAACTTAATTTCACAATATTCGATTGCGAAGACCCCTTTACTCATAACCATTGGACTCGTCCACATCGGAATTCCGCCATCTTGTTTTGACACACGAAAAAACACCGACGGTTCATTCAAACAGAACAGATTTAGGTCATTTATTTTAACTGACAACTAGAAACAAATGTGTAATTACAATTTAGAATGTTCAGTGTAGTAGGTAAGTCTCATTCCGAACCATTATGTTTATAGTTGCTTATTTGTTCTTGACATTTTGAAAATCGGTCAAATTGTCAATTCTTGCAAACCAGACGGACATTTGTATGGCAAGTGCCGTCCGTGGCAGTTTTTTTTAAATAACTTAATTATTTGACGGATTTTCGTGAAATAAAAAGGAGGCTCATTTCTAAAAAACTGCTTTGGATAGTTTTATGAAAAAAATTTATAAGTTTGGCGTGTTTTGATAGCAATAAATTTTGGGCAGCATTCCACGAAACAGACAATAGTGTTAACAATAGGGGAGGGCGTGAACAAATAGGGGGTTCTACAAATATTTTCACAGTCTCAGCATACTTAATGGTGATATCGGCAGTGCATGTGCATGTGCATGTGTTCGATATCGAACACCAAGCCTCTGATACAATATTTCGTCATCTGTTTTGGTCGGCAACTTTTGTTGATATCGGCATTACAATGGTGATATCAGCATTTGCATGGGCTCGATATTCTTTTCTCAGGTCCGTAAATCTCATGTTACACCTCCTCAAAAGACTATAATTGTTGTATTATATGACATTTCTGGCAATATATTTTTTCAAAAAATATCCGGCTGAAAATAAATTTGTTCACTTTTTTTTTGTTTGTTTCACACAATTTTCAATAACTTATTGAAAAAAATTTTTTTTTTATTTTTTTTAAAATTTTTTAAAATATTGTTTTCAAAAATATACGGCCGAAATTTTTTTTTTTTTCTTTTTTTTTCACTTTTTTTGAATTTATTTATTTTTTTTAAATTTTATTTTTTTTTTTAAAAATTTTTTTTTTCAAAAATATGACGGCCGAAAAAAAGTTTAAATTTCACAATAGGGGCGGTAACAATAGTGGGAGGGTGAAAACAATAGTGAAGCGACCCCAGCCAGCGAAGCATCGCTATTACACGCCTGTGTATTGCGTATACCTCGCTTCGAATTTATCACTCATTTTGGACAACAAAACATGTCTGTCATTTTGTGCACAGAACTTACCACGATCTCCGATGCATGCCTGGTATGGAAGGTAATATCCACCATAATTCTATTAGGTTGATGGCTTGGCTTGCTGATGACATTCTAATGTTCTATCCGTCTTATTACAATTATATGTGGCCCTTGATGCTTGCTGACTGGTGCCATTACAACTTACTTTCATGTTATTATTAGCCGATCTCTTTATATCGGCTGGAATATATTGGTTATCCATCGAATTCTGAAAAAGTTTGTAGCAACCCATCTCCTCCGCTATTCGGTAATGTACGAACGCGAATTTTTCTGTATCACTTCCAAATTGCATCAAACCGATAAAGTTTGCATTTTTATTTGGCAATTATCTCCGTTTAAAACTTTACTTATAGCCAAATAACACAATTTTGAATTACGTAATGAGCTGAACGCCGAAAGAGATTTAACCCGGAAGTTATTGTTGTTGAAGTCCATAGTTGGCTCTAATGGCCATATACGCAACATACGCCGATTGGGTTGGGCTAATTTAAAGCTTTTATTTATTAAACAGAACAAGTTTTCAGCCACGTATAATCGCGTAAAAATGTGTTTATTCGGCTAATTTATAATCGACCTTCTGCTCAAAATCTCCTTACTAGCAACCCCAGCATTTTAGGGTTTATCCCAGCATCTCGGGTTTATCCCATTGGATCGGCGTATGCGCGTCTATTTGACGCTAGTTAATTTATTCACAATATTTTCCACCAATCAAAACGAAGAATTGCCCTTCATAGCCAACTTTGATTTGTTTTCGTATCATGCAGGGATGGCAAGGGATGCATCCTGCACGGCGCGATTGCGGCAATCCCCCTTAATTATTGTCAATGCCGCAAATTATTGATTGTCTTGCGCCCGACATCGCGCAAAAAAATCACGGGATGGGCACATTAGGCCAATTCTGGGCATGTGCCTGAATACGCAGGAGCTTGCGTCTATTTTTGAGATGACACTGTAACCCTAGTATATATAGAGCCCTGGTAGCTCCGCCCACTCGCGTGCTGCACAGAATTCGGACACACAGTGACTACAACTTTGTGTATTGCGGAGTGTAATTTGTAGTTAATAAATAGAGCATACAGTACAGGTGTTACGCTGGAATATTTAGCAACATTAATGGTGACAACAAAACATTGCTGCTATGGCATTGCTGCTATTGTATGGATTTGGGAACGGGTTTCCAAAATAAACCTGCAAAAACAAAAATCGAGATAAAAAAAATGTCAACGCTGGGTACAGAACTGTGGTCGAAAATAGTTTACCATTGACAATGTTACCAGAGACACCTACATATGTTCGATGCACTTTACCCTGATTTGATCGGCTAATAACATCATGCTCTGCATGACTTTTCATTTTATTCGTCATTCGTGTTTGTGACATTTGAAATCTTCTTGGTTGTAGTCTAAATTGCATGTGCATTTGGCTTGATGCTTTATCCATTCGCACTGTTTCAATGCGTTTTGTGTCGGATTACATTCTAAGTGACATCCGGAGATCCATTATTGATTATTGCATCGCTGTTTTGCCATGCGTTTTGTTACCTCGATAAGCCACGCCCTTGACAAACAACAATTGCAACAGTAATTTGGGAACAACCATTATGACGCCAGGTTGCGCTGCTAAAAACTTAAAATAGTTCTCCCTAAAATGATTTAATATGCTGGTACCCGTCCTACAATGCGTTGCTCTCTAAATTGGTTCCATGTCCCTAACGGTGTTGATGTATATTGTTTTACATTATTTGGCCACGGAAACTCTGTTTACATCATGTGACAAACAGGCTGAGTGTTTTCTTTTAAATGCTTCAAATATGCTGAAAAATCAACTGGTGTTAAAAACAACCCTTTTTCTTTAACTAACCTTAAACCTAGAGTGTACATATCAGGTTATAACATAGGGAGACATGTTTTTCTTTATTGTTTCAATTGACATTTTTTCTGGCTAAAATGTATTATGATTACCATTACCAGACGTACTAATTGACATTATTATACTTTTTATATCAAACGCGAAATGCCAGTTTGATATCAGGGGCGATAACTGTGGTTCTTAAAATGATAACGGAAGCAACTATTTATTCCATTTATTTTTATTTATTATTTGATGTGCAATATCATACTTTATGATATGAGCCGCGTCCGCGAGGAAAACCTGTCGTCAGGAGTCTGACGACGTCACAAAGATATGACGTCGTGAACTTAGCTGACGTAATTTCAGCCGAGATTTTCCAATTATACGACGTTTGTCAGACCGCCAGGTGAGGTTTGTTCCGTTGTGTTAAAGTTATCTTCACGAACAGAATATATCTATAACCGGGCGTATGTGTGTGAAAAAAACGAAACAGTCTTCGATCTGTCTTGGGATGGGGTCCAGTCTGAGAATGTATTGGATGAACGTTAGACTGCCGTACTTAACAAACGGTCCGTACGATCGAAATCCACCTTTTTATTTGAAACGGGCACATCTTATTTATGTGTTTTTATTAACAATAATGGCGTGTAAGGGTAATTTTGTATTAATTTTGCTGCTGATATCACATATAAAAATGTTTGTCTGTTATTGATATGTGTTTTTTATGTTCCGGTTATTTTGACATATAATATTTTCTTTGACACAGTTTGCAGATAACTGTCCACATTAACCATGTTATCTGCTATCGACCACCATTTACAGGTGAAAAACTCTGTAATAAGCTACATTTTTTATTTACATTACAGATGGTCGGCAGCATATTTGTAGATCGTTGTAGTTGGGCGGTTTCCAGCACAACTATATGTTTCAGATTCTGTTAACTCGACGCGAATTTTCGGAGTTTATTGCTCAATTCTTTCTTTCTAATATACATGTTAATGTATAAAATTAACATTTAGCGCAATCTTTACCTGCATAAACAACAAAAGCCATGGATGTTACGATGTCTCATCTGTACATATGCACCGTTCTGATCAGACATAGGATGTCCGCCATTCAGTCACTAGGGAATCCTTTCTCGATTACCGACATTGATATGGGTCGCCGATCTTACATTTATTGCAGATATTGTAAGGTCCGTTTTTTCAGCAGGTGGTCTTAAGTACAGCTGTAAGCGGGACGATGTCGTGAACATTCCACATTTATGTTGTCTGAATATGAAAAGCTTAAATCTGAATGCACACTGACGTGTGTGTCATAATTAATATAGAAATAGATTACGGTGGGATGATATTTCAAGGCAAAACATATGTTGTAGACATTAGTATCATGGAAAAAGTTGATTTCTGCACCACTTGAGGATATTTTTTATTTTTTGCAAAAATGACCCCCTTTTCTGCGTAATGGAAGTCTCAAACTTTAACATGAAACAGTTCATTTCAGTTTACTTAGTGGGTTTACGTGTTAATCGTCAAAGGTTGTGAGCAGCATTTGTCAATGTAAAAAATAGCAGTATGGGACAAACTTTTTTAAAAATCTAATATCATATCCACAGGAATCTTCGGAATGTCAAATACTTGGTGGATTAACTGTACAGTTGGTCATAGACATGCACAGACGGACGGATGTATTGACGATCCACACATGACACAACGTGTGATTAACTGGCATTTACCTCATTTAATTTATGAAGTATCTCCCCTATGTATACAGTATATTATAGTACACATATCAAGTAAATAAAATATACAAAGATCCTCGGATTTTTATCAAATACAATAGTGTGTATTTTGATTAATATAAATAGGATTTGCATTATGGAAAGAAAAAAAAAGATATTAAAACTTCCTGAAATCTTCATCATCAGGGCCGTAACCACCGGAAGCCAAAAAAAGGCACGAGGCAGTGGTCATGCACGCCACCCCCCCCCCCCCACACCACTCCACCACCACACGGAAAGAAAAATTACGAGCATTTATTATGCAATCTTAAAAACCTATTTACAAATAGAGCAGATTCTGATGACACGGCTCGTTATGAGTTGGCTCACCTGTGTCTACACGGTTTTGTTGAAACTTTCGAATTTTAACTCGGTTACCACATCTTTGACACACTTCCTGGTGTTGTTTCTGTATTAACACAGCTCGTGTGCAAGGTAGGGTGTGCATCAGAGCCCCAAATAAGCTTTGTGTCTAAAGCGTACTTCACCCCTCTGAATTTATCAAAATCATTGCGTATTTACTTTTACAAATGGATCATTGATTTTATTCATTACTAAATAGGGAACAATGATAAAAAAAATAAAAAAAAAGGCATCAAATTTAAACATTCACTTAATTGAGCTGCAAAAAGCAAACACTGTTTGCTTTTTGCAGCTCAACTAAGTGAATTTAAATGTTGCAATTTTATTTATGACGTATTTTCACTACTCAATTTGAAAATCAATGCGTATTTTCACATTGCTGTGCGTATTGTTTTACTCCCACTTTTGATAATCCATGCGTATTCAGCTAAAATAATGCGTTAAAATACGCTAATACGCACCTTACTGGAGACTCTGGTGCATGAGGATGTGATAAATAAGTTGGATCACGATTTTGTTATGAATAATATCGTCTAGCATTACAGGATCCGGATTCGGATACGGATAACAAAACGTCTGATCGAATATATATTCCTGTATGTCTGACGGCCTTAGCAGGTCATATAATATATATGACCAGGCAATGCTAGCCAATCAAAAGCGAGAAAACTTATCTGCGGTTTATGACAAACTGTAACGTCGTTTGGACGTGGCTTTTACGTGTACGTCTCATTTGCTCAAACGACCTGCATAGTGGCGTTGTATTAACTATAATATCTTAATGAATATTTGCAGATATTCATGATCAAATAAAAAGAAGGCATTCAATTCAATCATACAAATACCATTGTCATAGTAACAAAATGTTAATTTGACCAAGAAATATTTCCCGAAGACGGTTTTCTCGCGATGCGGCTCCATATGTCGATAACAATATTTATTCATCATTTAGTTGATATGAATAATTTAAAAATACTGCACCACTTGCATATGGAACTAGCTTGATACCACCGCGAGTCTCTATGAGTACATTAAATATTATTCTTAATAAATTGTATCTGTGTAGCTGGCACTCGTAATTTTTAAAAGTGGTGGACTAGTTGCAATTATACACTTATTTAAACGTTCCATAAGAAAAAGTTTGTACCTACTAGATGGGACCCCAGCTTCAACAATAATTAAATCTTATTATTTTAATTTAGTCAATATCAGAGCAGAATGGGTGCAGGTTATTGGGAAATTAGGTCCCAAACACAATCCATGAGAAAAATGAAGGTAGCAGAGAATAGCAAAATGTGTGGTAAACGGGTTAGTTTTTTTTTAGGGAAAATCAATGGTGGTGGCCCACTTAGTCTGATCCCGGACGGTTATTGGTTTGCATCGGTAACGGGCCACTTTGACAGTGAACCTGTGTAAGTTACCATATGTGTAACTTACTATAAAAATGTGATTATTTTCAATTACGTACATATGTAATTTAATTATGAGGATACATGTATGTATAAAACACATTAGTAAGTCAAACACCATACATACATATGCAATTTAGTTAATATAGGTTAGAGAATAACAAATGGTTCGAAATCGTCAAGACAGTAACAGTAGTCCGATATGAACAAAATCGTGCGGGTGTTTTGAGGTCACTGACACAGTTTGCTTGCAAATCTTGATCCATTACTACCCAGCTTCACTTGAGGAACATGATGGTCATGTGATGTAAACAGAGTTTCCGTGGCCAAACAAAAAAATGTAAACAATATTGGGGGACATGACGAGGTTGGATTATTCTGTCTTAGGAGTAAGTGAAGCTATTGTTTAATTCATGCAGAACCAGTACTGACCGGCTGCATGTCATGTACAAGTAGGTCCCACAACATCCATACGAATAGTGAAAGTAGGAGAGACTGACCTTATTGGATGGGATTCGGTTAAAGTGTATAGTAAAACTATTTGGTGTCTTCTAACCTATACTGTGATCATTTGTAGGTGAAATCTTACATCAACACCGGCATTGGAGATGTGCCTCAAACAGCCAATCACATCTCGTACTATTATTTATTAGTCGGAGGATTCCTAACATTGACAGCAGTGTCATCTGGCGTCATAATGAGGCACTACTAACCAATATATTGCTTGCATCATTCTGCTTGTGGCTTGATGCTTTCTGCTTGCGGGTTTCCGCTTTCGGACTGTGGCTTGAATAGTGAAAGTAGGAGAGACTGACCTTATTGGATGGGATTCGGTTAAAGTGTATAGTAAAACTATTTGGTGTCTTCTAACCTATACTGTGATCATTTGTAGGTGAAATCTTACATCAACACCGGCATTGGAGGTGTGCCTCAAACAGCCAATCACATCTCGTACTATTATTTATTAGTCGGAGGATTCCTAACATTGACAGCAGTGCCATCTGGCGTCATAATGAGGCACTACTAACCAATATATTGCTTGCATCATTCTGCTTGTGGCTTGATGCTTTCTGCTTGCGGGTTTCCGCTTTCGGACTGTGGCTTGATGCTTACTTCCTGTGGCATTGTCCTTACTGCTTTCGGCCTTATTCAACGTGCTAAGTGCTTGTTGTTACTTTCTATTGCAAATGCTTAGTACAATAAAACAGGGACACGAATAAGGACGTATCAATAATTGTAATGTAAATATAAGACGATGAACAAAGCAATCAGCAGAATGGACATGTAAGAAAGACAAATACAATTACAACAAGCAGATTTCAAATATAATAAATACAAATGACGAATGAAATAACATGAATATAAGTTGTAATGTCATCAGCACGCAAGCATCAAGTCACATATAATTATGGCGGATATTACCTTCCATAGCCTGGATGTTCACAATATTCAATAGTTTATTATCGGCATCTTCATACACCAGGAAACTTGTTTAGTTAGTTACAAGTCACAATAGTTTGTTGACATTTCCTGTGTGTGTTGAACACGGCCGCCATTTTATACTGCGTAAACCTGTTTAAGCTCGGTAATTTCCGCCAAACCTCTCCGACCAATCAACGACGCGGGACAACTTTCACATTTCGTCGAAGTGAGAAAGTCCCGGTATTCTTTTACACATTCCAACCAATCCACTGTGCGGAATCTGGGACAACTTTCACATGTTGTCCGCGGATTCCAAATATGGTCCTCATTGTCCTAATGTTGTCCTCGGAGTCTCTACGAGCCAATCAAAGGGCTGGATTCGCGGACAACGTCCGGACCGAAGGTTATAAATAGGAGTGAAATATGTCAGTTGTCGACTTTGTCCCGAGAGACGCAACTCGAGACGCCACTGGCGTCTAGATCTGAACTCCCAAGGCCCAACTATTCTCCCCCATATATATAACCATTGCTCACCGACGATGTTGCCAATGGTCCGTTAATCGTTAGATGTGATGATTTGAACGTGATTAGGACATTATTTATTATTAATATTGGCTGGAACCATGATAATGTCAATATCCCATTCCCACCCACCCACTTTTTCCCCATTGCGATACGATTCCCGACTCAAGTTTCGTGACCCCTGCTGTGTGACTCCCCTCCCACAGTTAGGTGAACCACACTCATTGTCATGCGTCCTAGCTGTTGTATGCCCCCCATTCAGCTAGTGTCATGATTTCCACCCCAGCTTCGTGACCCCCGGCTGTGTGACACCCCCACCCAGCTTATTTCCCCAACCCCAGCTTCGTGATTCCCGCTGTGTGACTCCCCCACCCAGTATTATTCTTCCCACCCAAGCTGCATGATTCCCGCTGTGTGACTCCCCCACCCAGCTTATGTCCCAACCCAAGCTTCGTGATTCCCGCTGTGTGATTCCCCCACCCAGCATTAGTCCCAACCCCAGCTTCGTGATTCCCGCTGTGTGACTCACCCACCCAGTATTATCTCCCCACCAAGCTTCGTGATTCCCGCTGTGTGATTCCCCCACCCAGCATTAGTCCCAACCCCAGCTTCGTGCTTCTCGCTGTGTGACCCAGCTTCCAATTATTCAACATGCTTCTTTCTGATTCCGCTGTGTGATCCCCACCCCCACCCAGTATTATCTCCCCACCCAAGCTTCGTGATTCCCGCTGTGTGATTCCCCCACCCAGCATTAGTCCCAACCACAGCTTTGTGCTTCCCGCTGTGTGACTCCCCCACCCAGCATTATTTCACCACCCCAGCCCCGATATTCCGTCTAGGTCTGAGCGTGTACGCTTTAGAAAAGAGTTACTCGTGTCCAGTCGCTCCATAGTCGTCTATGTTAGTTAGTCTCGACTCGCATACATGTACTACGAATACTAACTGTTGATTTATATTGTTACCATGGATTGTCACCCTCATACAGTTGTAGGTGTTGCATAATATTGTATTTTATGTCTTAGCAAAATATCAGATATTAATACTGAATTCGCTATTATTGTCGTTCTTTCATTGCCAAGTAGCTAGTTATTCCCATTTTCATATCCCGATTCACGAGGCCCGCTACCAACCCCCTGCGTGAACAGGAAACTATGATTTAACCTGTATTCTTGAAGGCAGACGCAACGAAGGGTCGTTACAATAGGGGGTTCTACAAATTATACAGTCCTCCCTTATTGTTACCCTCCCCTATTGTTACCTGGGTAACAATAGGGGAGGGTGAACAAGGGGTAGGGGTTCGACATACGTATGCCAAAGTGCCGACTATATCGCGCTTTCCGCAAGCGGGCGCGACAAAAAACAGTTATTCAAATTGAGTGTTACTCAACCATGCATCATATAAGGCGAACCGAATCCTCATTCAGTTATGTTCCAGTAAAAGTCTGCCATTTAACTATGAAGGCAACGAATCCAGTATGGGGTTTCTACACTGTCACCGTGGATGGCAAGAAAACAACTGCGATATGTAATGACTAAGACTGAAGTCAGCCCGAAGGCGGACCGACTCAAGGCACATCGAGAAAAATGCCCAGCCCTCGCTACCCTGGGTACCAAGAAAAGACACGAAGCGGTCGATGATGTCATCTGATATAGTGGTAGCAATGATATAGTGGTAGCAATGCGAAACAAAAACCCTTTTTAGCACATGAAACAAAGCCAAAAACGAGCAAAAACGGCGTTTTGAACACACACAATCTTATTTCCCGGTATTTCCCGGTATTTCCCACTTCTCAGCTTATTTCCCGGGGTGAGTATTTCCCGGCGGTATTTCCCGCCCCCGGTATTTCTCGGCCAACCCTGCAATTGATAGGAGTCCGTTCTCCTGGCTTCTCTACATGTGATTAGCTACATTATAGTATACGTTCTTCTTCAAATGTTGAGTTCTTTGTCAAACGGCAGAACAGGTGAAACTGGCTGATGGCTGGAACACACAAATATGGCCGACTTGGCCACACCATGTGCCGTATAGGATACAGTAACCAGGCAGTGTTGACATATATATCATACATATATTCCATCACATTTAGAAGCAATCAAACAATGTGGTAAGTTTTACCTCCATGTGTGACCGTGACGGGGGAAATGGCGTTAAGGACCAACTATATATCAGTAGCCTATTTCACCAACATTGCAAAGTATACTTTTCTAGCAAAGTATACTTGGAGGGAGAAATTTTCAAATTAAGGATAGATGTATTAATTATCACAGCCATTTTGTAATACATTCAGTATAATAATTCTGCATACGTTCAATCATCAAATATATGCAGTCTTTAATTCTGTATGAAATAATGCATTTCGGGAAAAATAAATGATTACTCCCTCAAAGTATATTTTGCTAGAAAAGTATACTTTGCAATGTTGGTGAAATCGGTTACTGATATATAGTTGGTCCTTAACGCCATTTCCCCAGTCACAGTCACACATGGAGGTAAAACTTACCACATTTATCTGAAATAACATAAGAAAACATAATTTAGAAACAACGCCATTTTCGCCCGATGTTCAAACTGCATTGACAAATTAAATCGTTTGTTGTTTCGCATTAGAATTAAAATTCTTCATTCAATTAATAAGAAAAACGAACGGTAGATCTAACATGTTTTATTATTTCGTTGTTGGACATCAAATCTGGAAAAAAACGAAAATTGTCGTCTGTTGCTGCGTCTTAGTTTGTATTAATTCTTAATAACGGGTCATACGAATTTTCTTAGGACACAATTGATAAACACATGGCTTGGCAGCCCTTTCTTACGGAGCCCCGCAGGGGACGTAGACTTATTTGTATTAGCCGATCTATTTATAGATCGGCTAATATATTGGTTATCCATCGGTTTGTGAAAAAGTTTGTAACCACCCTTTTCTCCTATATTCGGTAATCTACAAACGCGAAATTTGTTGTATCACTTCCAAACTACATCAACCGGATATTTTTTTATTTTTGGCCATTATCTCTGTTTAAAACTTTAAATAAGCGAAATAACACAATTTTTGAATAAATTAACGTAAATAACTACCAGAGTTCGGCGGTTTGCAAATTGGCTATGAATAAAATGTTGACGTCACAAACCGGAAGCTCCGCCATGTTCCAATATCTCGATACACAAATCAAAACACGTCGAAATTTGACCTAAATTCAGTTAGTTAGTGGTTGTGAAGTGTTCTATATACGGATATAGTCATCGCAAAGATCGCGAAAGGACACTGGAATAGTGTAGATTGCCTGCAGTAATCACAAATCAAGGTGTGGAATGCGAGAAACTGAGCGGATCGGACACGTGAATTTCTGGCTAGAAATTATTGGACAAGAATTTGGGCACAAGACTATTCAAAATGTTCGGGTGTCAATGGTAAGTCCTTGATATTATAAATAATCCGATAGTTCTACTTGTCAGCTGGTGAGACAATGTAAGCTGGTGTAATCATTATATTGTGTGTGAACCCCACCCAGGGCTCCAGATAAGCTGCGTATTTGCGTAAATACCCAATTAAAATTGCCAAAAACCCAATTGAAATCAGAAGTAGTGAGTATCAAAAAGCAATGAGAACAATTGTGGTACCTTTATCATGCTGCAGAAAACAATAAACAGACCACAATATAGCATATTTTTCTTATTTTTCCATGAAAACACATCCAAGGAGACAATTCTAATGAAATGCCAAGATATGTTTTCATTTCGAAACACACTATTCAATAATTGCTGTCTGTTGATGTGTAAACAGTAGTGTGATTTAATTTTACCCAATTAAAATTTTGAAATACCCAATTGCTTCAGAACTGATGGAGTAACAATACTCAATTACTAATTCCTTATCTGGAGCCCTGACAATACTCAATTACTAATTCCTTATTTGGAGCGCTGTTAGGATACACATTGTGTTGGGAAACCCTATTATTGTCCCAATAGTTCGGATTATTACAGTAATCCTGGCCAGTCTCAATGTGATGGTTCAAATGAGCAGCATTTCCTGTTTCATCGGTTTCGCCTCTGGAAACCCGCGATTTATCACATTTAATACCATTATAGTGTTTGTTTGTTTATTTAATTGCAGCCTATCAACAGCTAAGGTCATGTAAGGCCGGCCAAACGGGTTCGATCCATTTTAAAATGCCCTGCATGCATTGGGGAGGGGGGGGGGGGATACCAAAATCAGAACGTATTTGCTGCGTATTTGTATATAAGCTGCGTATTTGCGTAAATACCCAATTAAAATTGCCAACAACCCAATTGAAATCAGAAGTAGTGAGTATCAAAAAGCAATGAGCACAATTGTGGTACCTTTATCATGCTGCAGAAAACAATAAACAGACCACAATATAGCATATTTTTCCGTGAAAACACATCCAAGGAGACAATTCTAATGAAATGCCAAGATATGTTTTCATTTTGAAACAAACTATTCAATAATTGCTGTCTGTTGATGTGTAAACAGTAGTGTGATTTAATTTTACCCAATTAAAATTTTGAAATACCCAATTGCTTCAGAACTGATGGAGTAACAATACTCAATTACTAATTCCTTATCTGGAGCGCTGCGGCCACTCACTGAATTATAATGTTTGACACCCGTGCTGTCACTGTCCTTAACATGCTTAAGACGTGCGAGATGGTGTATTTTGATGGACCTCAGACAATACAAAATTGCAGTTTGTATGGAATTTCATGAAAAATGTTTACAGATTTTGCGATATTTACTGTAAAATTGTAAATCATGCCAAACGTTGATGAAATTCTCAGAGCAAATGCAGAATGTCACCATGTTGTCACCATTCAATGTTATTTATGAAAGATATTGTAAATTTTGTAAATATTTTTCATCAAAGTGCGTACATGTTTGACAAACACTTTGATGAAAAATATTTACAAAATTGTTTGTACATGCAAAATCACATGGCGCATGTCATATGTATAAAATTTGTCATAAATTGTCAATATTTCAGTGATATTTCATATGACTTAGAATACACCTTTTCTTTTTTATTTCTCCTCAAATGTGCACGTAAATGTTGTGACCACTCATCTGAACAGTCTCCGCAAGAATGTTCAGATGGTGTATGCAACATATACTTCCGAGAAGAAATAATAAAAATAAGTTATTATATTGTAACTAAATGTGCAAAGTTACAATATCCGACAAGTACACATGTATTTATTTGTTTTTAATATATATCATGTATATGTTTCAGGAAAGAAGGCAGAGTTGTATGACAATCTTAACCCAAACTGGGCACCATCAGTTAATCTGGGCGGACAAAAGCGAGCACCATCTACATCAGAAGAAGGAAGGAAGAGAAGGAAGCCAGCTGAATCCACAACTATTGTTGGACCTGATCACACTGAGACGGGTATGGATATAGGTGACGGCGTTGATGAAGACGGCGTTCAGTCACATACTGATGTTGATGGTCCACTCATGGAGGCTATGTCGCTGGAACTGCAGGAACTGCGTACAGAGAATGGGGAGCTTAAGGAGAAAGTGGCCCATTTGGAAACTAAATTCACTGCTAGTTATTTTAAGGGTAGTGACGAGAAGGTGAAACATTTAACAGGATTACCATCATTCACAGTTCTATCTATATTGTTTAATTTTCTGGAGCCTCACCTGCCATTCAGTCTGGTCATGCCCAAATTCAAGGTAATGATATCGACGTGAAATTGCGACTAAATTTGTAAAATCTCTTTCTTACGTATGAATTTGACACTACTCAATCAACAATATCTATATTTTTTTACACGGACAATTGACTGTATGTACAAGCGGCTAAAGAAAGTCATAATATGGCCAGAGCGCGAGACATTGGGAAAAAACATGCCAATGGAATTTAGGAAGTACTTCGGCCACAGGTGTGCAGTGATAATTGATTGTTTTGAGGTATTTATTGAGAAACCAAGTGGTTTGAAAGCCAGAGCAGAAACATGGTTTCATACAAACACCACCTCACTGTGAAATTTCTGATTAGAATTACTCCTCAGGGCAGTGTGTCCTTCATATCGAAAGCATGGGGTGGTCGTGTGAGTGACAAGTTTGTGACAGAGAACAGCGACTTCCTGTCCAATTTATTACCTGGTGATTTAGTGTTGGCGGACAGAGGATTTGATGTCAAGGACAGTGTTGGCTCGGTAGCTGCAGAAGTGAAGATTCACTATTTCGCCATCAAACATTTACTTTTCTATTAATTGCAAGGAAATAGCGATTCTGCGATTTCGGTCGGCTGCCAGCATGGTACCGGTAAACAGGTTGTCTGTCGGTCGGTATAGTCGACTATACCGACCGACAGCCGACCTGTTTATCTGTACCATGCCAGCAGCCGACCGAAATCACTGAATTGGTATTCCTGGGCCAGGGGTGTGGAATTTCTTCATCAGATTTGCTGGCACCTTTTGAAATTAAAATCATATACATATCCCAATTCAAAACCATTTTTAATAGAAGCTAAACATGTATACTTTATCATTTATTCCATTATCATGATTATCACATAAAGCATGTAATAATAAAGTATAAACACTCATAGTAAGCATGATATTACTTCCTTTCAATGGTGATATGACCAGTGTAGGCACAGATCAGCCTGCACATTCACATACAGGAGTGTGCTAGCAGATTAATATCCAGATTGCTCGAACCCCATAAGGCCTTTTTCTCAAGCCACGGTCACATATAATTTCCTATATTTGTGATGCACCGTTAGAGAAACAGTCCACTTACTTCACTGGTGCTGCACTCCGTGCCGATGGAAATATTTCAAGACAATCCACTTGAAAGATACAATAGGCGACATTAATTGTAAAAAAATGTTTCAAGACGAGTATTAATTGTATTGATTTTTTAACACTCATCTAGAATATTTTATAATGGTGCATATTGTATTTTTCAAGTGGATTGTCTTATATTTTCCACTGGCACGGAGTGCAGCACCAGTGTAATAATGATAATTAAGATGTGCCATGTGTTTTGTATCTACAAAAATGGGCGTAATTTCATAACAAAATTACAAAATTTACGATATTTTCCTGGAATGACACCGAAGGTTGTCGAAATTTTCAGAGCAAACTGCGGAATTCTATTCCGCATCTGCTTTGAGAATTTCATGAACTTTCAGCATATTTATGAAATTGCGCACCTGTTTGTAGGTACAAAATCACATGGTGCGTCTCGATTATACAGACAGTATATCTGCATTGGCAATATACATGTACATTGAAGTTCACATACAGTACTTGCACACCAAATTAATCACCTTTTTACACGCTTGTTTTTCTTAAATTCTGGCATCTTTCTACAGTCTGGGCAATAGGTATATATATAAGATTCCGGCACCTCGTGTTAATTTATGGCACCCGGTGTTTTTATAAACTTGAATGTATAAGGTTCCCAAAAATTCCGGGTGCCATTGTTTTAAACCAAGTTCAAGGTCATTTCAAGGTCATTGAACTTTATGCTTGACGGAAGTCGAAAATTGCCAATATATGAGCCAATAGGTAGGTCATGGTCCTTAACTTGGAAATTGGTGTAAGTTGTTCAAAAACATTTCAGATGGATATATTAAAGAATTTACATAAACTACACTAATATTCAGTATATTATTATCATATTTTCAAGATGCCCGCCAAAAATCGGATATTTATGAGATTTCGGTTGACTTGCTACATATTTGTGTAATGCTAAGCGCCTTCACCTATATTCAAAGGTTAATTCTTTCAACTGGAATAATATTGCAGTTAATATACTCCATTGTCAGAAAACTCAAAATGGCCACCTAGTAAATGGCAAATCCATAGTAATTTACTAAATATAACTGGGAGATTTGGTTGGGGAGGAAATCAACACTTCTTCTCACTTTTCCCTGAGATTGCTGTAAAACTACTAAATTGTGGACATATATTGAACCTGATTTGATCGGCTAATAACATCATGCTCTGCATGACTTTTCATTTATTAATTAGTTCCCACGAAATAACAATTCGTTCCCTCAATTTAACAATTCGTTCCCACAAATTAGCAATTCGTCCCCTCAATTTAACAACAAATAACAATAACGAATTGTTATATCGTGGGAACGAATTGTTAATTCGATGGAAATTGTTAAATTGAGGGAACGAATTGTTAATTCGAGGGAACGAATTGCTAAATTGAGGGAACGAATTGTTATTTCGTGGGAACGAATTAATAAAACAAATCCATGTTCCCTGCGGGGCTCCGTAGTTTGCACGCGCGAGAACTATAAATTAAAACATGTTTCCCACCTATCGACGTATTTTATTATTTGAACATTTTAGCATGTACCCCAAAACCACTGGTTTTTCACTCCGCACCGACGTAAAATGTTTCACGTCGAAATAGGCGCCTGATTCCTGACGAATTCCCATTCAGCTACATGCAGAAAATAGTACAGAACACATTTTCAGTTACCAGACGAAAATGCGATCCCTATTTGGAGCATCTCGTCAGAAAACGGGTGCATTTCTCGATGTGAAACGGTTTACGTCGCGCGAAGTACAGCTCCAGTGGCAAGGCCCTATGCCAACGGCAACATGACGTTTTCCCCTGTGCCTGTGAGCGGACGTGTGTAATACATGTAGTATAGAGCATGCAATTGCATGTACTTACTGACGTGTGTAATTACACCTAACATCTACAGTCTACAGCATGCGTGTACTGACTGACGTGCTGGTATGCGCCACCTCACGGCGAAGGCACAGGTTAACAACTTAACAACTCCACGTTTAGGTTAACAGCACCACGTTTATTATGTACGTTAGGTTAACAGCTACACGTTTAGGTTGTTTACACGTTATGTTAACAGCTACACGTTTAGGTTAACATCTACACGTTTAGGTTGTTTACACGTTAGGTTAACAAATAGCTACACGTTAGGTTAACAACTAAACAGCTACACGTTCGGTTAACAGCTAAACGTTTAGGTTGATTACACGGTAGGTTAACAGCTACACGTTAGGTTAACAGCTATTATATTGTGCATTTTGTTGCCATCTGAGCCATCTTTGCGTGGACATGCTATCGGCCAGTTTAACATCGTGTAGCGTTTGATACAGATAGCTAAGAATTTGACTAGTACAATTTAGTGCAATATTTTCTAAAAAGAATACTTTACAGCGTCCTATCCATTATATGTAGCCCAAGTGAATACCAAGTCTGATTTCTGTACCCATGTTTTAAACACAGAATCTCGATTCGATTGCGTTATTGAATATCTTCACTGCACAGTGATACTACGGAGCCCCGCAGGGACATGGAACTTTTTATTAAATTTTTTATTCGTTCCCACGAAATAAGAATTCGTTCGCTCAATTTAACAATTCGTTCGCTCGAATTAACAATTCGGTACCCCACGAAATAACAATTCATTCCCACGGGAACGTTAATTGTTAATTCGTGGGAACTAATGGTTATATCGTGGGAACGAATTGTTAATTTGTTGGAACGAATTGTTAAATTGAGGGAAACAGAATCGTTATTTCGTGGAATCGAATTGTTAGTTCGAGGGAACGAAATGTTAAATTGAGGGAACGAATTGTTATTTCGTGGGAACGAATTAATAAAACAAATCCATGTCTCCTGCGGGACTCCGTAGTAGTGTACCAACAACGTTATGTATCGTAGTAGTGTACCAACAACGTTATGTATCGTAGTAGTGTACCAACAACGTAGTAGTGTACCAACAACGTTATGTATCGTAGTAGTGTACCAACAACGTTATGTATCGCGAACCATGGTTCAGCTGGTTGCATACAACAACATACGTCGAGCCAGCACCTGGCATGCTGACAGCTAATATCAACTACTAGGTATTTGGCCCGCCAAAACACCACGTGTCGTTATGTGGGTTGTGAAACAAAGCATCTAGATTGGTATTGATACAGATAGCAATCGGCAGGTAGACTGCGAACAATATAGAGAATAGTAGGTTAGTGCCGTGAATCGGAAAAATATCTGGCAAGGCTTAGGAAACGGGATGGGCGAGGCTCTGCCGAGCACATCCCGTTTCCGAGCGACGCCAGATATTTTTCCCATTCACGGCACTAACCTACTATTCTATTTATCCCGTCAACACCTACTAATGGCTTTAAAATGTAAAAAAATAATCACAGCCACCGCACATATTCATACGCAATGATTAGGTCGTATTGACAGGATATCAAAAATGTTTCACGACACATACGCACTGTGTTGACGGGATAAAGAGTGTTCCACACCCCCGGTTAGAACAGCGGCTTGGGGCTGTATGTCAATGTTATTATTAACCCATATATCATGCCGAGGATACGCCATTTCGTTTGTCCAAAACTATTTCTTTCTTTATATACGTGCTCTTAAGTATTTGTCGCGACCACCATTTGAACCGTCTCGTCACAACACATACTTCCAATGAGAAATAACAAGGATAAACATTAAATTGAACAGTTCATACCTGTAACAGTGTATTCCGAATGCAATGGTTGAAGACCAGTGCCAAATGGAGTACGCGGGCACCTGATGGCCTAGACCTAGTGGTCCATATATTAGTGTAAACAATAAATAATAGTGCAGTTGCCAAACAAAGATTTTGCGTTTTGGAGTACTCCGCTACGATTGATTCACCGAATGATAGAAATTTCAAATCCGCTTGATGCCACCCTGGCATCGTTCGGCATTTTGAATTTGTTAAGATGGCCGCCAAAATTTGATAGTGTGCATCAAAATTACCGTATCTCAAAATAAAATGTAGGTAGATGATTGATTTTAACTGCATTACATTTGAGAATGTTTTGTAGTTTCCTACCATCCCACATATGCCATAAACATACAACATGGCTACCAATATGCAGGGGCGCCGGAAGCATCATAAAATTGGTCCGGCGAATCTAGTGGCTGCCCCCGCTACCAACCCAAAGTGTACATGTACGTTGTTACCACTCAGTTGAACCGTCTCGCCGAGACGGTTCGACTGAGTGGTAACAACATACACTTTTGATAAGAAATGAGAACATTGCAGAAAGAATATTTATATTCTGAGTTTTTTTTGTATACGTGAATTACAAATATGTTAACATTATTGATGCGGCTGTGGCCGGACCTGCCGGACCTGTTCCGACGCCCCTGATATGGCTGCCATAATTTCTAAATTGTCATGTTTCAACTCGTAAATCACTTGAAACACTTATGCTTGCTTTATAACATTTGCGACAATATTTACAACCTAACTAAATATGTGTATCATGAAGTATATCACCGACATTAATGGTACTGTATCTTGTATCGTTTCACAGTATCTTTGGCATAGCATACCCTAATACGTACATGCGTTCCAAGATGGCCGCCACAATATCTAAATTGTACTGTTTTAACTCGAATCACGTTAAGAGTGTCTATTTTCTTTGTAGAAATTTGTTCCTGACAATTTATGATGTTATAGTCTACTCTACAATGTAACGGTTTTGTATTACTCCATCGCAAATGTCTGATAACATGACAGCTGCAAATGTATGCACATTGTTTTAAAGTCACCCTTTTTATTAATATTTCGACCACGTAGTCTTTATCAAAATAGTGTGAAACCGTATTGGCAGTCCTATGTGACATCCATAGTGTTAACATCCGGTTTACTGTTACAATATGGACGTCACATAGGTAACATTCGGTTTACTGCTACAAGATGGACGTCACATAGGACTGCCAACACGTTTTCATACTATTTGAAGACCATGTGGTCGAAAATTTAATAAAACGAGTGACATTCGGAGGTTATTGGAAATTACTGTAAGTATATGGTTTGCCATAATTAAACATAATGGTCAAGTACCATAAATGTCGTCGCGTTTGACAGTGGTTCTTTCACGATGCATTACAATTGGCATGAACTTCACGGAAATACTGAATTGGACACTACTTTCACGTTTATCATAAGTTGAATACATGCAATATTAAAGCTTACTTAGTACAGAACAGAACGGAACAGAACATATGTTTATTTTTCAGATCTCAGACCGCAAGAACATATCGGTATGCATTACATAAGCATGGCAAAAAGGCGACAGTGTGTCTGCTATAATTCAAAGGTGACATGCATTGCAAATATTGACATTCACATGTTGTTGTATTAAACATCGTGATGTATGCATGACAATTAAAGAAATTAAGTACAGCATATTTAGAGAAACTTATGAAAGAGGAAAATGTATTAACTGGTAACAATGGGTGGGAGAAACGTTTCGATGTGGTTGTAAAGTTATATACTTTAAATTGTTCTTACATTCATTTTGTAAATGTAGTATATATCATGCATAACAAGACATGTCAGATATTCTCGTTCGTCAGCAAAGAATCGAGCATTTGGTCGCGCTGTACGAGTAAGAATTTTAACATGCAGATATGTGGCTGTCTCATCAGATATATACATGCAATGGTACGCCAAATAAGGCATATCTTCCGGTACCATCTTGATGGGTACTTGTAAAAATGCTTTACATCGAATGTAAGATGATTTCAGCAATGTAATATATTCAAACATCTATCATTATATCATGTAAGCAAAGCAATAGGTTGTTATTTTATATATATATATAAATAAACAAATTATATAGAAAAATAATAAACAAATTATATATTAAATGCATTGAATAGTTAGAATGTCTCGTACTAATCCAAATAATAGTTTACAATATATAATATGCTAAATATTCCACCTATTTACTCAGTTTACATACGTTGGCGGCCATCTTGGACGCCATTTTGATTGTATTACACCTAAACATTTGGATTAAAATGATTCATTGGTTATATTCAGTCTGTGTTGGTACATTTTATTCTGATTGGTTTAGGGGACTTTGCACTAGTTATGGTTGTTGTCAGTGGCCATTTTGGACGCCAACTTGCTTTAAACAATATTTTATTTCATTTCATCATGTAGATGAACATGCATACATACATAACACGATGGTAAGATACATAAACAGGAGTAGTAAACAAGCTTTCTAAAAGCTTGTATGATTACTTCTCCAAGATGGACGTCATCTTGATTCCTGGATTAAGCTCCATTAGGATTCATTGTGAGTTTCGATATGTTATTACTAATGATATTCTGAACATTACCTGAAAAAAAATCAGCTTTGGCTTATTTCTTTCCTATCTCAACCCGAATACTCTTCGCCTACAGTTCCAAATGACACTCGTAATGGCACGACAAAGCATCAGTATCAGTGATTCACCCAGATATCAAACGACATTAGCCGGACATTCTCTATGTCAGAGCTATCAAGTTCATCAGGTTCTGCTTGAAAACGGCGGGAACGCCTCGACGAGCCTCGAAATTCGTTCGCGGTTCCCAGCCTCGCCTGATAAACTTGGCGCCTGATCCCACTAGCCTGGTATCCCTGATACGGGGACTGGAGAAATAGGGCTTATGGGTTTTGCTACCAGTGTAGATCCAGATCAGCCTGTGCACAGTCTGATCATGAGCTGCTGCACCGTTCGCTATTCCATCAATGACACATCTTCCATGCTTAATACACATCGTTATCAAATTGCAGGAGTGTTCTCTCTGATAAAGAGCTACACAGGTGGCACATCACATAAGCTCCATTTCTCCAATCACAGCCACATATATGCTTACAGGCGCCTTCCTTATCCCGTACCTGATAATGCTGTTCGTGGAGGGCATGCCCATCTTGTATCTAGTTCGCCATCGGGCAGCGCATGCAGAAGGGCACGGTGATCGTGTGGAACGAGATCAACCCGCTACTCGGCGGCATCGGTATGGCGAGCGCCGTCACCTCCTTTAACGTGGCCATCTACTATAA
>CM055265.1:92526913-92572720 GCA_029237695.1 Conchocele bisecta | reverse complement strand
TTATAGTAGATGGCCACGTTAAAGGAGGTGACGGCGCTCGCCATACCGATGCCGCCGAGTAGCGGGTTGATCTCGTTCCACACGATCACCGTGCCCTTCTGCATGCGCTGCCCGATGGCGAACTCTAGATACAAGATGGGCATGCCCTCCACGAACAGCATTATCAGGTACGGGATAAGGAAGGCGCCTGTAAGCATATATGTGGCTGTGATTGGAGAAATGGAGCTTATGGGATGTGCCACCTGTGTAGCTCTTTATCAGAGAGAACACTCCTGCAATTTGATAACGATGTGTATTAAGCATGGAAGATGTGTCATTGATGGAATAGCGAACGGTGCAGCAGCTCATGATCAGACTGTGCACAGGCTGATCTGGATCTACACTGGTAGCAAAACCCATAAGCCCTATTTCTCCAGTCCCCGTATCAGGGATACCAGGCTAGTGGGATCAGGCGCCAAGTTTATCAGGCGAGGCTGGGAACCGCGAACGAATTTCGAGGCTCTTCGAGGCGTTCCCGCCGTTTTCAAGCAGAACCTGATGAACTTGATAGCTCTGACATAGAGAATGTCCGGCTAATGTCGTTTGATATCTGGGTGAATCACTGATACTGATGCTTTGTCGTGCCATTACAGTGTCATTTGGAACTGTAGGCGAAGAGTATTCGGGTTGAGATAGGAAAGAAATAAGCCAAAGCTGATTTTTTTTCAGGTAATGTTCAGAATATCATTAGTAATAACATATCGAAACTCACAATGAATCCTAATGGAGCTTAATCCAGGAATCAAGATGACGTCCATCTTGGAGAAGTAATCATACAAGCTTTTAGAAAGCTTGTTTACTACTCCTGTTTATGTATCTTACCATCGTGTTATGTATGTATGCATGTTCATCTACATGATGAAATGAAATAAAATATTGTTTAAAGCAAGTTGGCGTCCAAAATGGCCACTGACAACAACCATAACTAGTGCAAAGTCCCCTAAACCAATCAGAATAAAATGTACCAACACAGACTGAATATAACCAATGAATCATTTTAATCCAAATGTTTAGGTGTAATACAATCAAAATGGCGTCCAAGATGGCCGCCAACGTATGTAAACTGAGTAAATAGGTGGAATATTTAGAATATTATATATTGTAAACTATTATTTGGATTAGTACGAGACATTCTAACTATTCAATGCATTTAATATATAATTTGTTTATTATTTTCTATATAATTTGTTTATTATATTTTATATATTTATAAAATAACAACCTATTGCTTTGCTTACATGATATAATGATAGATGTTTGAATATATTACATTGCTGAAATCATCTTACATTCGATGTAAAGCATTTTTACAAGTACCCATCAAGATGGTACCGGAAGATATGCCTTATTTGGCGTACCATTGCATGTATATATCTGATGAGACAGCCACATATCTGCATGTTAAAATTCTTACTCGTACAGCGCGACCAAATGCTCGATTCTTTGCTGACGAACGAGAATATCTGACATGTCTTGTTATGCATGATATATACTACATTTTATTTAACTGTCAGATATTCTCGTTCGTCAGCAAAAGACAGCAAGAACATATCCTCGGGCATCATATATTAGGCACATCACATTAAAAAGACCGAAATTGTTCATTGTAGCAAATTCTGATATATTTTAGACAGTGCATATGCCCAGCTGGTATTAAGAATATCAACTATTGTAAAACCCTAGTTTGGGTACCACATGTTTCGTCGAACTGGCAAGTAAATAATGACTTGAAAGTTATGCGGAACGACCTCACTAGTAAGTGTGTATATGTTTCAATTATTCACATACACATTCAGTATATTCAAAATAATGTGTTACATATATTGTCTATGGCACCTCTTTTTCGATTACCACATACAGTCCATGGCATACGCAAATGAATATGATACTTCCAGTGTACCTCTGACTAGAAATAGATAAAAAGCCTTTAATGTAATGACGGTATGGGTTGTTGTGATCTTTGCCCAACTTGTTTCTGGTCAATCTTTATACCTGACCAAGCCACATTCAGGGTTGGCAACCTTATGTTTACATTTTACTACTAAGCTTGATTCATAATATCTGACAAATTTAACATTCCCATTCATAGTTCAAAAGTTACGAATTACCCTCATTCACGTGGCGGTCACGCTGAAGTTGTCCAATATGCAGCTATTGGAGATACATACCACTTCTGTGCAACATGATATATAGAGATTTTGAACATAGTAAACGATTTACGATATATTTTGTAACACAATGACGTGACGTGCGTAATACATGTATTTCCTGTTTATTCTTCTTCGTTGATCTACGAGTTAGGATTGTGAGTATCAGACACTTATTTTCATATACATAACACACCAATAACAATCATGATGGTGTGGTGTGCGGATCTAACATGGTATTAGCATGAACGGATCAGGGCAAGTACTGTTTTCAGAACGGTTCCCATCTGGACAAAACTCGACTCTCATGGTATCATGTCACATGTAGTTTCTTATATAGGTACACTGTATGACTTGTATTTCCTTTTCTATTCTCGCACCACCATGGACAATGTATTCTGGCGAGAAGCAAATTGTGCTTGAATGCTAATACAATGGAATTTAATTAAATTGAATATGTGGCTTAGTATGTGTAGTACATTGTAGTTTGATTAAAGTTCAATAGTTTGTTTCATATAAGCAGTATGCAATACCATTTACATCCAAATTCAAAGAAAATAAATGAACCATAGCTAGAAATGATGTACACTAATAAGTTGATGATCTTTTCAAATCAGTAAATTTGTAAATAAATATATGGAGTAAATATTAAGTCAAAAGAACAATACCACTCATGCATATTAAGTCGTTTAAAACAACTCGATAAGGAACAAAATGAATGTAAGAACAATTTAAAGTATATAACTTTACAACCACATCGAAACGTTTCTCCCACCCATTGTTACCAGTTAATACATTTTCCTCTTTCATAAGTTTCTCTAAATATGCTGTACTTAATTTCTTTAATTGTCATGCATACATCACGATGTTTAATACAACAACATGTGAATGTCAATATTTGCAATGCATGTCACCTTTGAATTATAGCAGACACACTGTCGCCTTTTTGCCATGCTTATGTAATGCATACCGATATGTTCTTGCGGTCTGAGATCTGAAAAATAAACATATGTTCTGTTCCGTTCTGTTCTGTACTAAGTAAGCTTTAATATTGCATGTATTCAACTTATGATAAACGTGAAAGTAGTGTCAATTCAGTATTTCCGTGAAGTTCATGCCAATTGTAATGCATCGTGAAAGAAAAAAAACCACTGTCAAACGCGACGACATTTATGGTACTTGACCATTATGTTTAATTATGGCAAACCATATACTTACAGTAATTTCCAATAACCTCCGAATGTCACTCGTTTTATTAAATTTTCGACCACATGGTCTTCAAATAGTATGAAAACGTGTTGGCAGTCCTATGTGACGTCATCTTGTAGCAGTAAACGAATGTTACCTATGTGACGTCCATATTAGTAACCAAGTTACGATGTAACTCCGGATGTTAACACTATGGATGTCACATAGGACTGCCAATACGGTTTCACACTATTTTGATAAAGACTACGTGGTCGAAATATTAATAAAAAGGGTCACTTTAAAACAATGTGCATACATTTGCAGCTGTCGTGTTATCAGACATTTGCGATGGAGTAATACAAAACCGTTACATTGTAGAGTAGACTATAACATCATAAATTGTCAGGAACAAATTTCTACAAAGAAAATAGACACTCTTAACGTGATTCGAGTTAAAACAGTACAATTTAGATATTGTGGCGGCCATCTTGGAACGCATGTACGTATTAGGGTATGCTATGCCAAAGATACTGTGAAACGATACAAGATACAGTACCATTAATGTCGGTGATATACTTCATGATACACATATTTAGTTAGGTTGTAAATATTGTCGCAAATGTTATAAAGCAAGCATAAGTGTTTCAAGTGATTTACGAGTTGAAACATGACAATTTAGAAATTATGGCAGCCATATCAGGGGCGTCGGAACAGGTCCGGCAGGTCCGGCCACAGCCGCATCAATAATGTTAACATATTTGTAATTCACGTATACAAAAAAAACAGAATATAAATATTCTTTCTGCAATGTTCTCATTTCTTATCAAAAGTGTATGTTGTTACCACTCAGTCGAACCGTCTCGGCGAGACGGTTCAACTGAGTGGTAACAACGTACATGTACACTTTGGGTTGGTAGCGGGGGCAGCCACTAGATTCGCCGGACCAATTTTATGATGCTTACGGCGCCCCTGCATATTGGTAGCCATCTTGTATGTTTATGGCATATGTGGGATGGTAGGAAACTACAAAACATTCTCAAATGTAATGCAGTTAAAATCAATCATCTACCTATATTTTATTTTGAGATACGGTAATTTTGATGCACACTATCAAATTTTGGCGGCCATCTTAAAAAATTCAAAATGCCCAACGATGCCAGGGTGGCATCAAGCGGATTTGAAATTTCTATCATTCGGTGAATCAATCGTAGCGGAGTACTCCAAAACGCAAAATCTTTGTTTGGCAACTGCACTATTATTTATTGTTTTACACTAATATATGGACCACTAGGTCTAGGCCATCAGGTGCCCGCGTACTCCATTTGGCACTGGTCTTCAACCATTGCATTCGGAATACACTGTTACAGGTATGAACTGTTCAATTTAATGTTTATCCTTGTTATTTCTCATTGGAAGTATGTGTTGTGACGAGACGGTTCAAATGGTGGTCGCGACAAATACTTAAGAGCACGTATATAAAGAAAGAAATAGTTTTGGACAAACGAAATGGCGTATCCTCGGCATGATATATGGGTTAATAATAACATTGACATACAGCCCCAAGCCGCTGTTCTAACCGGGGGTGTGGAACACTCTTTATCCCGTCAACACAGTGCGTATGTGTCGTGAAACATTTTTGATATCCTGTCAATACGACATAATCATTGGCGTATGAATATGTGCGGTGGCTGTGATTATTTTTTTACATTTTAAAGCCATTAGTAGGTGTTGACGGGATAAATAGAATAGTAGGTTAGTGCCGTGAATGGGAAAAATATCTGGCGTCGCTCGGAAACGGATGTGCTCGGCAGAGCCTCGCCCATCCCGTTTCCTAAGCCTTGCCAGATATTTTTCCGATTCACGGCACTAACCTACTATTCTCTATATTGTTCGCAGTCTACCTGCCGATTGCTATCTGTATCAATACCAATCTAGATGCTTTGTTTCACAACCCACATAACGACACGTGGTGTTTTGGCGGGCCAAATACCTAGTAGTTGATATTAGCTGTCAGCATGCCAGGTGCTGGCTCGACGTATGTTGTTGTATGCAACCAGCTGAACCATGGTTCGCGATACATAACGTTGTTGGTACACTACTACGATACATAACGTTGTTGGTACACTACTACGTTGTTGGTACACTACTACGATACATAACGTTGTTGGTACACTACTACGATACATAACGTTGTTGGTACACTACTACGGAGTCCCGCAGGAGACATGGATTTGTTTTATTAATTCGTTCCCACGAAATAACAATTCGTTCCCTCAATTTAACATTTCGTTCCCTCGAACTAACAATTCGTTCCCACGAAATAACGATTCGTTCCCTCAATTTAACAATTCGTTCCAACAAATTAACAATTCGTTCCCACGATATAACCATTCGTTCCCACGAATTAACAATTAACGTTCCCGTGGGAATGAATTGTTATTTCGTGGTACCGAATTGTTAATTCGAGCGAACGAATTGTTAAATTGAGCGAACGAATTCTTATTTCGTGGGAACGAATAAAAAAAATTAATAAAAAGTCCATGTCCCTGCGGGGCTCCGTAGTATCACTGTGCAGTGAAGATATTCAATAACGCAATCGAATCGAGATTCTGTGTTTAAAACATGGGTACAGAAATCAGACTTGGTATTCACTTGGGCTACATATAATGGATAGGACGCTGTAAAGTATTCTTTTTAGAAAATATTGCACTAAATTGTACTAGTCAAATTCTTAGCTATCTGTATCAAACGCTACACGATGTGAAACTGGCCGATAGCATGTCCACGCAAAGATGGCTCAGATGGCAACTAAATGCACAATATAATAGCTGTTAACCTAACGTGTAGCTGTTAACCTACCGTGTAATCAACCTAAACGTTTAGCTGTTAACCGAACGTGTAGCTGTTTAGTTGTTAACCTAACGTGTAGCTATTTGTTAACCTAACGTGTAAACAACCTAAACGTGTAGATGTTAACCTAAACGTGTAGCTGTTAACATAACGTGTAAACAACCTAAACGTGTAGCTGTTAACCTAACGTACATAATAAACGTGGTGCTGTTAACCTAAACGTGGAGTTGTTAAGTTGTTAACCTGTACCTTCGCCGTGAGGTGGCGCATACCAGCACGTCAGTCAGTACACGCATGCTGTAGACTGTAGATGTTAGGTGTAATTACACACGTCAGTAAGTACATGCAATTGCATGCTCTAGACTACATGTATTACACACGTCCGCTCACAGGCACAGGGGAAAACGTCATGTTGCCGTTGGCATAGGGCCTTGCCACTGGAGCTGTACTTCGCGCGACGTAAACCGTTTCACGTCGAGAAATGCACCCGTTTTCTGACGAGATGCTCCAAATAGGGATCGCATTTTCGTCTGGTAACTGAAAATGTGTTCTGTACTATTTTCTGCATGTAGCTGAATGGGAATTCGTCAGGAATCAGGCGCCTATTTCGACGTGAAACATTTTACGTCGGTGCGGAGTGAAAAACCAGTGGTTTTGGGTACATGCTAAAATGTTCAAATAATAAAATACGTCGATAGGTGGGAAACATGTTTTAATTTATAGTTCTCGCGCGTGCAAACTACGGAGCCCCGCAGGGAACATGGATTTGTTTTATTAATTCGTTCCCACGAAATAACAATTCGTTCCCTCAATTTAACATTTCGTTCCATCGAATTTAACAATTCGTTCCCACGAAATAACAATTCGTTCCGTCAATTTAGCAATTCGTTCCCTCGAATTAACAATTCGTTCCCTCAATTTAACAATTTCCATCGAATTAACAATTCGTTCCCACGATATAACAATTCGTTATTGTTATTTTGTTGTTAAATTGAGGGGACGAATTGCTAATTTGTGGGAACGAATTGTTAAATTGAGGGAACGAATTGTTATTTCGTGGGAACTAATTAATAAAATGAAAATTCATGCAGAGCATGATGTTATTAGCCGATCAAATCAGGGTTCAATATATGTCCACATTTTAGTAGTTACAGAATCTCAGGGAAAAGTGAGAGAAGTGTTGATTTCCTCCCCAACCAAATCTCCCAGTTATATTTAGTAAATTACTATGGATTTGCCATTTACTAGGTGGCCATTTTGAGTTTTCTGACAATGGAGTATATTAACTGCAATATTATTCCAGTTGAAAGAATTCACCTTTGAATATAGGTGAAGGCGCTTAGCATTACACAAATATGTAGCAAGTCAACCGAAATCTCATAAATACCCGATTTTTGGCGGGCATCTTGAAAATATGATAATAATTATGAATATTAGTGTAGTTTATGTAAATTCTTTAATATATCCATCTGAAATGTTTTTGAACAACTTACACCAATTTCCAAGTTAAGGACCATGACCTACCTATTGGCTCATATATTGGCAATTTTCGACTTCCGTCAAGCATAAAGTTCAATGACCTTGAAATGACCTTGAACTTGGTTTAAAAAAAATGGCACCCGGAATTTTTGGGAACCTTATACATTCAAGTTTATAAAAACACCGGGTGCCATAAATTAACACGAGGTGCCGGAATCTTATATATATACCTATTGCCCAGACTGTAGAAAGATGCCAGAATTTAAGAAAAACAAGCGTGTAAAAAGGTGATTAATTTGGTGTGCAAGTACTGTATGTGAACTTCAATGTACATGTATATATTGCCAATGCAGATATACTGTCTGTATAATCGAGACGCACCATGTGATTTTGTACCTACAAACAGGTGCGCAATTTCATAAATATGCTGAAAGTTCATGAAATTCTCAAAGCAGATGCGGAATAGAATTCCGCATTTTGCTCTGAAAATTTCGACAACCTTCGGTGTCATTCCAGGAAAATATCGTAAATTTTGTAATTTTGTTATGAAATTACGCCCATTTTTGTAGATACAAAACACATGGCACATCTTAATTATCATTATTACACTGGTGCTGCACTCCGTGCCAGTGGAAAATGTAAGACAATCCACTTGAAAAATACAATATGCACCATTATAAAATATTCTAGATGAGTGTTAAAAAATCAATACAATTAATACTCGTCTTGAAACATTTTTTTACAATTAATGTCGCCTATTGTATCTTTCAAGTGGATTGTCTTGAAATATTTCCATCGGCACGGAGTGCAGCACCAGTGAAGTAAGTGGACTGTTTCTCTAACGGTGCATCACAAATATAGGAAATTATATGTGACCGTGGCTTGAGAAAAAGGCCTTATGGGGTTCGAGCAATCTGGATATTAATCTGCTAGCACACTCCTGTATGTGAATGTGCAGGCTGATCTGTGCCTACACTGGTCATATCACCATTGAAAGGAAGTAATATCATGCTTACTATGAGTGTTTATACTTTATTATTACATGCTTTATGTGATAATCATGATAATGGAATAAATGATAACGTATACATGTTTAGCTTCTATTAAAAATGGTTTTGAATTGGGATATGTATATGATTTTAATTTCAAAAGGTGCCAGCAAATCTGATGAAGAAATTCCACACCCCTGGCCCAGGAATACCAATTCAGTGATTTATTTCGGTCGGCTGCTGGCATGGTACAGATAAACAGGTCGGCTGTCGGTCGGTATAGTCGACTATACCGACCGACAGACAACCTGTTTACCGGTACCATGCTGGCAGCCGACCGAAATCGCAGAATCGCTATTTCCTTGCAATTAATAGAAAAGTAAATGTTTGATGGCGAAATAGTGAATCTTCACTTCTGCAGCTACCGAGCCAACACTGTCCTTGACATCAAATCCTCTGTCCGCCAACACTAAATCACCAGGTAATAAATTGGACAGGAAGTCGCTGTTCTCGGTCACAAACTTGTCACTCACACGACCACCCATGCTTTCGATATGAAGGACACACTGCCCTGAGGAGTAATTCTAATCAGAAATTTCACAGTGAGGTGGTGTTTGTATGAAGACCATGTTTCTGCTCTGGCTTTCAAACCACTTGGTTTCTCAATAAATACTCAAAACAATCAATTATCACTGCACACCTGTGGCCGAAAGTACTTCCTAAATTCCATTGGCATGTTTTTTCCCAATGTCTCGCGCTCTGGCCATATTATGAGTTTCTTTAGCCGCTTGTACATACAGTCAATTGTCCGTGTAAAAAAATATAGATATTGTTGATTGAGTAGTGTCAAATTCATACGTAAGAAAGAGATTTTAACAAATTTAGTCGCAATTTCACGTCGATATCATTATCTTGAATTTGGGCATGACCAGACTGAATGGCAGGTGAGGCTCCAGAAAATTAAACAATATAGATAGAACTGTGAATGATGGTAATCCTGTTAAATGTTTCACCTTCTCGTCACTACCCTTAAAATAACTAGCAGTGAATTTAGTTTCCAAATGGGCCACTTTCTCATTAAGCTCCCCATTCTCTGTACGCAGTTCCTGCAGCTCCAGCGACATAGCCTCCATGAGTGGACCATCAACATCAGTCTGTGACTGAACGCCGTCTTCATCAACGCCGTCACCTATATCCATACCCGTCTCAGTGTGATCAGGTCCAACAATAGTTGTGGATTCAGCTGGCTTCCTTCTCTTCCTTCCTTCTTCTGATGTAGATGGTGCTCGCTTTTGTCCGCCCAGATTAACTGATGGTGCCCAGTTTGGGTTAAGATGGTCATACAACTCTGCCTTCTTTCCTGAAACATATACATGATATTTATTAAAAACAAATACATACATGTGTACTTGTCGGATATTGTAACTTTGCACATTTAGTTACAATATAATAACTTATTTTTATTATTTCTTCTCGGAAGTATATGTTGCATACACCATCTGAACATTCTTGCGGAGACGGTTCAGATGAGTGGTCACAACATTTACGTGCACATTTGAGGAGAAATAAAAAAGAAAAGGTGTATTCTAAGTCATATGAAATATCACTGAAATATTGACAATTTATGACAAATTTTATACATATGACATGCGCCATGTGATTTTGCATGTACAAACAATTTTGTAAATATTTTTCATCAAAGTGCGTACATGTTTGACAAACACTTTGATGAAAAATATTTACAAAATTTACAATATCTTTCATAAATAACATTGAATGGTGACAACATGGTGACATTCTGCATTTGTTCTGAGAATTTCATCAACGTTTGGCATGATTTACAATTTTACAGTAAATATCGCAAAATCTGTAAACATTTTTCATGAAATTCCATACAAACTGCAATTTTGTATTGTCTGAGGTCCATCAAAATACACCATCTCGCACGTCTTAAGCATGTTAAGTACAGTGACAGCACGGGTGTCAAACATTATAATTCAGTGAGTGGCCGCAGCGCTCCAGATAAGGAATTAGTAATTGAGTATTGTTACTCCATCAGTTCTGAAGCAATTGGGTATTTCAAAATTTTAATTGGGTAAAATTAAATCACACTACTGTTTACACATCAACAGACAGCAATTATTGAATAGTTTGTTTCAAAATGAAAACATATCTTGGCATTTCATTAGAATTGTCTCCTTGGATGTGTTTTCATGGAAAAATATGCTATATTGTGGTCTGTTTATTGTTTTCTGCAGCATGATAAAGGTACCACAATTGTGCTCATTGCTTTTTGATACTCACTACTTCTGATTTCAGTTGGGTTGTTGGCAATTTTAATTGGGTATTTACGCAA
Source organism: Conchocele bisecta (assembly GCA_029237695.1). Taxonomy (NCBI): domain Eukaryota; kingdom Metazoa; phylum Mollusca; class Bivalvia; order Lucinida; family Thyasiridae; genus Conchocele; species Conchocele bisecta. The sequence continues at coordinate 92,561,672 of CM055265.1, read as the reverse complement.
ATACGCAGCTTATATACAAATACGCAGCAAATACGTTCTGATTTTGGTATTCCCCCCCCCCCCCCCCCACCCCCCCCCCCCCCTCCCCAATGCAGCAGGTTAAAATGGGATCGAACCCGTTTGGCCGGCCTTACATGACCTTAGCTGTTGATAGGCTGCAATTAAATAAACAAACAAACACTATAATGGTATTAAATGTGATAAATCGCGGGTTTCCAGAGGCGAAACCGATGAAACAGGAAATGCTGCTCATTTGAACCATCACATTGAGACTGGCCAGGATTACTGTAATAATCCGAACTATTGGGACAATAATAGGGGCTTCCCAACACAATGTGTATCCTAACAGCGCTCCAAATAAGGAATTAGTAATTGAGTATTGTCAGGGCTCCAGATAAGGAATTAGTAATTGAGTATTGTTACTCCATCAGTTCTGAAGCAATTGGGTATTTCAAAATTTTAATTGGGTAAAATTAAATCACACTACTGTTTACACATCAACAGACAGCAATTATTGAATAGTGTGTTTCGAAATGAAAACATATCTTGGCATTTCATTAGAATTGTCTCCTTGGATGTGTTTTCATGGAAAAATAAGAAAAATATGCTATATTGTGGTCTGTTTATTGTTTTCTGCAGCATGATAAAGGTACCACAATTGTTCTCATTGCTTTTTGATACTCACTACTTCTGATTTCAATTGGGTTTTTGGCAATTTTAATTGGGTATTTACGCAAATACGCAGCTTATCTGGAGCCCTGGGTGGGTTGGGGTTCACACACAATATAATGATTACACCAGCTTACATTGTCTCACCAGCTGACAAGTAGAACTATCGGATTATTTATAATATCAAGGACTTACCATTGACACCCGAACATTTGAATAGTCATTGTGCCCAAATTCATGTCCAATAATTTCTAGCCAGAAATTCACGTGTCCGATCCGCTCAGTTTCTCGCATTCACCTTGATTTGTGATTACTGCAGGCAATACACTATTCCAGTGTCCTTTCGCGATCTTTTCGATGACTATATCCGTATATCGAAACACTTCACACCACTAACTAACTGAATTTAGGTCAAATTTCGACGTGTTTTGATTTGTGTATCGAGATATTGGAACATGGCGGAGCTTCCGGTTTGTGACGTCAACATTTTATTCATAGCCAATTTGCAAACCGCCGAACTCTGGTAGTTATTTACGTTAATTTATTCAAAAAAATTGTGTTATTTCGCTTATTTAAAGTTTTAAACAGAGATAATGGCCAAAAATAAAAAATTATCCGGTTGATATAGTTTGGAAGTGATACAACAAATTTCGCGTTTGTGGATTACAGAATATAGGAGAAAAGGGTGGTTACAAACTTTTTCACAAACCGATGGATAACCAATATATTAGCCGATCTATAAATAGATCGGCTAATACAAATAATTCTACGTCCCCTGCGGGGCTCCGTAAGAAAGGGCTGCCAAGCCATGTGTTTATCAATTGTGTCCTAAGAAAATTCGTATTTCATGACCCGTTTATTAAGAATTAATACATAAACTACGACGCAGCAAACAGACGACAATTTTCGTTTTTTTCCAGATTTGATGTCCAACAACGAAATAATAAAACATGTTAGATCTACCGTTCGTTTTTCTTATTAATTGAATGAAGAATTTTAATTCTAATGCGAAACAACAAACGATTTAATTTGTCAATGCAGTTTGAACATCGGGCGAAAATGGCGTTGTTTCTAAATTATGTTTTCTTATGTTATTTCAGATAAATGTGGTAAGTTTTACCTCCATGTGTGACTGTGACGGGGGAAATGGCGTTAAGGACCAACTATATATCAGTAACCGATTTCACCAACATTGCAAAGTATACTTTTCTAGCAAAATATACTTTGAAGGGAGAAATATCATTTATTTTTCCCGAAATGCATTATTTCATACAGAATTAAAGACTGCATATATTTGATGATTGAACGTATGCAGAATTATTATACTGAATGTATTACAAAATGGCTGTGATAATTAATACATTTATCCTTAATTTGAAAATTTCTCCCTCCAAGTATACTTTGCTAGAAAAGTATACTTTGCAATGTTGGTGAAATAGGCTACTGATATATAGTTGGTCCTTAACGCCATTTCCCCCGTCACGGTCACACATGGAGGTAAAACTTACCACATTGTTTGATTGCTTCTAAATGTGATGGAATATATGTATGATATATATGTCAACACTGCCTGGTTACTGTATCTATACGGCACATGGTGTGGCCAAGTCGGCCATATTTGTGTGTTCCAGCCATCAGCCAGTTTCACCTGTTCTGCCGTTTGACAAAGAACTCAACATTTGAAGAAGAACGTATACTATAATGTAGCTAATCACATGTAGAGAAGCCAGGAGAACGGACTCCTATCAATTGCAGGGTTGGCCGAGAAATACCGGGGGCGGGAAATACCGCCGGGAAATACTCACCCCGGGAAATAAGCTGAGAAGTGGGAAATACCGGGAAATACCGGGAAATAAGATTGTGTGTGTTCAAAACGCCGTTTTTGCTCGTTTTTGGCTTTGTTTCATGTGCTAAAAATAAAAAGGGTTTTTGTTTCGCATTGCTACCACTATATCATTGCTACCACTATATCAGATGACATCATCGACCGCTTCGTGTCTTTTCTTGGTACCCAGGGTAGCGAGGGCTGGGCATTTTTCTCGATGTGCCTTGAGTCGGTCCGCCTTCGGGCTGACTTCAGTCTTAGTCATTACATATCGCAGTTGTTTTCTTGCCATCCACGGTGACAGTGTAGAAACCCCATACTGGATTCGTTGCCTTCATAGTTAAATGGCAGACTTTTACTGGAACATAACTGAATGAGGATTCGGTTCGCCTTATATGATGCATGGTTGAGTAACACTCAATTTGAATAACTGTTTTTTGTCGCGCCCGCTTGCGGAAAGCGCGATATAGTCGGCACTTTGGCATACGTATGTAGAATCCCCTATTGTTCACCCTCCCCTATTGTTACCCAGGTAACAATAGGGGAGGGTAACAATAAGGGAGGACTGTATAATTTGTAGAACCCCCTATTGTAACGACCCTTCGTTGCGTCTGCCTTCAAGAATACAGGTTAAATCATAGTTTCCTGTTCACGCAGGGGGTTGGTAGCGGGCCCTCGTGAATCGGGATATGAAAATGGGAATAACTAGCTACTTGGCAATGAAAGAACGACAATAATAGCGAATTCAGTATTAATATCTGATATTTTGCTAAGACATAAAATACAATATTATGCAACACCTACAACTGTATGAGGGTGACAATCCATGGTAACAATATAAATCAACAGTTAGTATTCGTAGTACATGTATGCGAGTCGAGACTAACTAACATAGACGACTATGGGAGCGACTGGACACGAGTAACTCTTTTCTAAAGCGTACACGCTCAGACCTAGACGGGAATATCGGGGCTGGGGTGGTGAATAATGCTGGGTGGGGGAGTCACACAGCGGGAAGCACAAAGCTGTGGTTGGGACTAATGCTGGGTGGGGGAATCACACAGCGGGAATCACGAAGCTTGGGTGGGGAGATAATACTGGGTGGGGGAGTCACACAGCGGGAATCACGAAGCTGCGGTTGGGAAATAAGCTGGGTGGGGGTGTCACACAGCCGGGGGTCACGAAGCTGGGGTGGAAATCATGACACTAGCTGAATGGGGGGCATACAACAGCTAGGACGCATGACAATGGAGTGTGGTTCACCTAACGGGGTGGGAGGGGAGTCACACAGCAGGGGGTCACGAAACTTGAGTCGGGAATCGTATCGCAATGGGGAAAAAGTGGGTGGGGTAATGGGATATTGACATTATCATGGTTCCAGCCAATATTAATAATAAATAATGTCATAATCACGTTCAAATCATCACATCTAACGATTAACGGACCATTGGCAACATCGTCGGTGAGCAATGGTTATATATATGGGGGAGAATAGTTGGGCCTTGGGAGTTCAGATCTAGACGCCAGTGGCGTCTCGAGTTGCGTCTCTCGGGACAAAGTCGACAACTGACATATTTCACTCCTATTTATAACCTTCGGTCCGGACGTTGTCCGCGAATCCAGCCCTTTGATTGGCTCGTAGAGACTCCGAGGACAACATTAGGACAATGAGGACCATATTTGGAATCCGCGGACAACATGTGAAAGTTGTCCCAGATTCCGCACAGTGGATTGGTTGGAATGTGTAAAAGAATACCGGGACTTTCTCACTTCGACGAAATGTGAAAGTTGTCCCGCGTCGTTGATTGGTCGGAGAGGTTTGGCGGAAATTACCGAGCTTAAACAGGTTTACGCAGTATAAAATGGCGGCCGTGTTGAACACACACAGGAAATGTCAACAAACTATTGTGACTTGTAACTAACTAAACAAGTTTCCTGGTGTATGAAGATGCCGATAATAAACTATTGAATATTGTGAACATCCAGGCTATGGAAGGTAATATCCGCCATAATTATATGTGACTTGATGCTTGCGTGCTGATGACATTACAACTTATATTCATGTTATTTCATTCGTCATTTGTATTTATTATATTTGAAATTTGCTTGTTGTAATTGTATTTGTCTTTCTTACATGTCCATTCTGCTGATTGCTTTGTTCATTCGTCTTATTTACATTACAATTATTGATACGTCCTTATTCGTGTCCCTGTTTTATTGTACTAAGCATTTGCAATAGAAAGTAACAACAAGCACTTAGCACGTTGAATAAGGCCGAAAGCAGTAAGGACAATGCCACAGGAAGTAAGCATCAAGCCACAGTCCGAAAGCGGAAACCCGCAAGCAGAAAGCATCAAGCCACAAGCAGAATGATGCAAGCAATATATTGGTTAGTAGTGCCTCATTATGACGCCAGATGGCACTGCTGTCAATGTTAGGAATCCTCCGACTAATAAATAATAGTACGAGATGTGATTGGCTGTTTGAGGCACACCTCCAATGCCGGTGTTGATGTAAGATTTCACCTACAAATGATCACAGTATAGGTTAGAAGACACCAAATAGTTTTACTATACACTTTAACCGAATCCCATCCAATAAGGTCAGTCTCTCCTACTTTCACTATTCGTATGGATGTTGTGGGACCTACTTGTACATGACATGCAGCCGGTCAGTACTGGTTCTGCATGAATTAAACAATAGCTTCACTTACTCCTAAGACAGAATAATCCAACCTCGTCATGTCCCCCAATATTGTTTACATTTTTTTTGTTTGGCCACGGAAACTCTGTTTACATCACATGACCATCATGTTCCTCAAGTGAAGCTGGGTAGTAATGGATCAAGATTTGCAAGCAAACTGTGTCAGTGACCTCAAAACACCCGCACGATTTTGTTCATATCGGACTACTGTTACTGTCTTGACGATTTCGAACCATTTGTTATTCTCTAACCTATATTAACTAAATTGCATATGTATGTATGGTGTTTGACTTACTAATGTGTTTTATACATACATGTATCCTCATAATTAAATTACATATGTACGTAATTGAAAATAATCACATTTTTATAGTAAGTTACACATATGGTAACTTACACAGGTTCACTGTCAAAGTGGCCCGTTACCGATGCAAACCAATAACCGTCCGGGATCAGACTAAAGTGGGCCACCACCATTGATTTTCCCTAAAAAACTAACCCGTTACCACACATTTTGCTATTCTCTGCTACCTTCATTTTTCTCATGGATGTTGTGGGACCTAATTTCCAATAACCTGCACCCATTCTGCTCTGGATATTGACTAATTAAAATATAGATTTAATTATTGTTGAAGCTGGGGTCCCATCTAGTAGGTACAAACTTTTCTTTATGGAACTTAAATAAGTGTATAATTGCAACTAGTCCACCACTTTTAAAAATTACGAGTGCCAGCTACACAGATACAATTATTTAGTAATATTTAATGTACTCATAGAGACTCGCGGTGGTATCAAGCTAGTTCCATATGCAAGTGGTGCAGTATTTTTAAATTATTCATATCAACTAAATGATGAATAAATATTGTTATCGACATATGAGCCGCATCGCGAGAAAACCTGTCTTCGGGAAATTCTTGGTCAAATTAACATTTTGTTACTATGACAATGGTATTTGTATGATGAATTGAATGCTTTTTATTTGATCATGATATCTGCAAATATTCATTAAGATATTATAGTTAATACAACGCCACTATGCAGGTCGTTTGAGCAAATGAGACGTCACGTAAAAGCCACGTCAAACGACGTTACAGTTTGTCATACCGCAGATAAGTTTCTCGGCTTTTGATTGGCTAGCTTGCCTGGTCATATATATTATATGACCTGCTAAGGCCGTCAGACATACAGGAATATATATTCGATCAGACGTTTTGTTATCCGTATCCGAATCCGGATCCTGTAATGCTAGACGATATTATTCATACAAAATCGTGATCCAACTTATTTATCACATCCTCATGCACCAGAGCTCCAGATAAGGTGCGTATTAGCGTATTTTACGTAATTATTTTAGCTGAATACGCATGGATTATCAAAAGTGGGAGTAAAACATACGCACAGCAATGTGAAAATACGCATTGATTTTCAAATTGAGTAGTGAAAATACTGTCATAAATTTGCAAATTCACTTAGTTGAGCTGCAAAAAGCAAACAGTTACTTTTTGCAAACAGTGTTTGCTTTTTGCAGCTCAATTAAGTGAATGTTTAAATTTGATGCATTTTTTTTATCATTTGTTCCCTATTTAGTAATGAATAAAATCAATGATCCATTTGTAAAAGTAAAATACGCAATGATTTTGAAATCAGGGGGTGAAGTACGCTTTAGACACAAAGCTTATTTGGGGCTCTGATGCACATACCTTGCACACGAGCTGTGTTAATACAGAAACAACACCAGGAAGTGTGTCAAAGATGTGGTAACCGAGTTAATTCGAAAGTTTCAACAAAACCGTGTAGACACAGGTGAGCCAACTCATAACGAGCCGTGTCATCAGAATCTGCTCTATTTGTAAATATGTTTTAGATTGCATAATAAATGCTCGTAATTTTCTTTCCGTGTGTGGGTGGAGGGTGTGGGGGGGGGGGTGGGGGTGCATGACCACTGCTTCCTCGTTTTTTGGCTTCCTGGTTACGGCCCTGATGATGTTTCAGGAAGTTTTATATCTTTTTTTTCTTTCCATAATGCAAATTTCCTATTTATATTATCAAAATACACACTATTGTATTTGATAAAAATCCGAGGACTTTGTATTTTATTTTACTTGATATGTGTACTATAATATACTGTGATACATAGGGGAGATACTTCATAAATTAAATGAGGTAAATGCCCAGTAATCACAACTTGTTGTGCATGTGTGGATGCGTCAATACATCCGTCCGTCTGTGCATGTCTATGACCAACTGTACAGTTAATCCACCAAGTATTTGACATTCCGAAGATTCCTGTGGATATGATATTAGATTTTTAAAAGTTTGTCCATACTGCTATTTTTTCATTGACAATGCTGTACAACCTTTGCACAACCTTTGACGATTAACACGTAACCCTCTAAGTAACTGAAATGAACTGTTTCATGTTAAGTTTGAGACTTCCATTACGCAGAAAAGGGGGTCATTTTGCAAAAAATAAAAAATATCCTCAAGTGGTGCAGATCACTTTCCATGATACTAATGTCTACAACATATGTTGCCTTGAAATATCATCCCACCGTATCTATTTCTTATATTAATATGACACACACGTCAGTGTGCATTCAGATTTAAGCTTTTCATATTCAGACAACATAAATGTCGAATGTTCACGACATCGTCCCGCTTACAGCTGTAACTTGACTTGACCACCTGCTGAAAAAAACGGACCTTACAATATCTGCAATAAATGTAAGATCGGCGACCCATATCATGTCGGTAATCGAGAAAGGATTCCCTAGTGACTGAATGGCGGACATCCTATGTTCTGATCAGACGGTGCATATGTACAGATGAGACATCGTAACATCCATGGCTTTGTTGTTTTTGCAGGTAAAGATTGCGCTAAATGTTAATTTTATACATTACATGTATATTAGAAAGAAAGAATTGAGCAATAAACTGAAAATTCGCGTCGAGTTAACCAGATCTGAAACATATAGTTGTGCTGGAAACCGGGCCCAACTACAACGATCTACAAATATGCTGCCGACCATCTGTATGTAAATAAAAAATGTAGCTTATACAGAGTTTTCACCTGTAAATGGTGGTCGATAGCAGATAACATGGTTAATGTGGACAGTTATCTGCAAACTGTGTCAAAGAAAATATTATATGTCAAAATAACGGAACATAAAAAACACATATCAATAACAGACAAACATTTTTATATGTGATATCAGCAGCAAAATTAATACAAGAAAATTAACCTTACGCCATTATTGTTAATAAAAACATAATATAAGATGTGCCCGTTTCGAATAAAAATGGTGGATTTCGATCGTACGACCGTTGTTAGTACGGCAGTCTAACGTTCATCCAATACATTCTCAGACTGGATCCATGACAGATCGAAGACTGTTTCGTTTTTTTCACACACATACGCCCGGTTATAGATATATTCTGTTCGTGAGATAACTTTAACACAACGGAACAAACCTAACATGGCGGTCTGACAAACGTCGATAATTGGAAATCTCGGCTGAAATTACGTCAGCTAAGTTCACGACGTCATATCTTGTGACGTCGTCAGACTCCTGACGACAGGTTTTCTCGCGACGCGGCTCATATCATAAAGTATGATATTGCACATCTAATAATAAATAAATGGAATAAATAGTTGCTTCCGTTATCATTTTAAGGAACCACAGTTATCGCCCCTGATATCAAACTGGCATTTCGCGTTTGATATAAAAAGTATAATAATGTCAATTAGTACGTCTGGTAATGGTAATCATAATACATTTTGCCAGAAAAAATGTCAGATTGAAACAATAAAGAAAAACATGTCTCCCTATGTTATAACCTGATATGTACACTCTAGGTTTAAGGTTAGAAAAGGGGTGTTTTTAACACCAGTTTTCAGCATATTTGAAGCATTTAAAAGAAAACACTCAGCCTGTTTGTCACATGATGTAAACAGAGTTTCCGTGGCCAAATAATGTAAACAATATACATCAACACCGTTAGGGACATGGAACCAATTTAGAGAGCAACGCATTGTAGGACGGGTACCAGCATATTAAATCATTTTAGGGAGAACTATTTTAAGTTTTAGCAGCGCACCTGGCGTCATAATGGTTGTTCCCAAATTACTGTTGCAATTGTTGTTGTCAAGGGGCGTGGCTTATCGAGGTAACAAAACGCATGGCAAAACAGCGATGCAATAATCAATAATGGATCTCCGGATGTCACTTAGAATGTAATCGACACAAACGCATTGAAACAGTGCGAATGGATAAAGCATCAAGCCAAATGCACATGCAATTTAGACTACAACCAAGAAGATTTCAAATGTCACAAACACGAATGACGAATAAAATGAAAAGTCATGCAGAGCATGATGTTATTAGCCGATCAAATCAGGGTAAAGTGCATCGAACATATGTAGGTGTCTCTGGTAACATTGTCAATGGTAAACTATTTTCGACCACAGTTCTGTACCCAGCGTTGACATTTTTCTCGATTTTGTGCAGGTTTTGGAAACCCGTTCCCAAATCCATACAATAGCAGCAATGCCATAGCAGCAATGTTTTGTTGTCACCATTATGTTGCGAAATATTCCAGCGTAACACCTGTACTGTATGCTCTATTTATCTACAAATTACACTCCGCAATACACAAAGTTGTAGTCACTGTGTGTTTGTCCGAATTCTGTGGCAGCACGCGAGTGGGCGGAGCTACCAGGGCTATATATATCTAGTGGTTACAGTGTCATCTAAAATAGACGCAAGCTCCTGCGTATTCAGGCACATGCCCAGATTGGCCTAATGTGCCTCATCCGTGATTTTTTGCGCGATGTCGGGCGCAAGACAATCAATAATTTGCGGGCATTGACAATAATTTAAGGGGGATTGCCGCAATCGCGCGTGCTGGATGCATCCCTGCCATCCCTGCATGATACGTAAACAAATCAAAGTTGGCTATGAAGGGCAATTCTTCGTTTTGATTGGTGGAAAATTTTGTGAATATTAACTAGCGTCAAATGACGCGCATACGCGATCCAATGGGATAAACCCGAGATGCTGGGATAAACCCGAAAATGCTGGGGTTGCTAGTAAGGAGATTTTGAGCAGAGGTCGATTATAAATTAGCCGAATAAACACATTTTACGCGATTATACGTGGCTGAAACTTGTTCTGTTTAATAAATAAAAGCTTTAAATTAGCCCAATAATCGGCGTATGTTGGCGTATATGGCCATTAGAGCAACAACAATAACTTCCGGGTTAAATCTCTTTCGGCGTTCAGCTCATTACGTATTCAAAATTGTGTTATTTGGCTATAAGTAAAGTTTTAAACGGAGATAATTGCCAAAAATGCAAACTTTATCGGTTGATGCAATTTGGAAGTGATACAGAAAAATTCGCGTTCGTAGATTACCGAATAGCGGAGAAAAGGGTTGCTACAAACTTTTTCAGAATTCGATGGATAACCAATATATTAGCCGATATAAATAGATCGGCTAATAATAACATGAAAGTAAGTTGTAATGGCACCAGTCAGCAAGCATCAAGCCACATATAATTGTAATAAGACGGATAGAACTTAGAATGTCATCAGCAAGCAAGCATCAAGCCTAATAGAATTATGGCGGATATTACCTTCCATACCAGGCATGCATCGGAGATCGTGGTAAGTTCTGTGCACAAAATGACAGACATGTTTTGTTGTCCAAAATGAGTGATAAATTCGAAGCGAGGTATACGCAATACACAGGCGTGTATAGCGATGCTTCGCTGGCTGGGTCGCTTCACTATTGTTCACCCTCCCCTATTGTTACCCTATTGTGAAACTTTTTTTTCGGCCGTATATTTTGAAAAAAATATTTTAAAATTTAAAAAACATTTTTTTTTCAAAAAAAGTGAAAAAAAAAATTTTCGGCCGTATATTTTGAAAACAATATTTTAAAAATTTAAAAAAAAAATTTTTTTCAATAATTATTGAAAATTGTGTGAAACAAAAAAAAGTGAACAAATTTATTTTCGGCCGGATATTTTGAAAAAAATATTGGCCAGAAATGTCATATAATACAACAATTATAGTCTTTTGAGGAGGTGTACATGAGATTTACGGACCTGAGAAAAGAATATCGAGCCCATGCAAATGCTGATATCACCATTGTATGCCGATATCAACAAAAGTTGCCGACCAAAACAGATGACGAAATATTGTATCAGAGGCTTGGTGTTCGATATCGAACACATGCACATGCACATGCACATGCACATGCCGATATCACCATTGTATGCTGATGACTGTATAATTTGTAGAACCCCCTATTGTTCACCCTCCCCTATTGTTAACACTAGGTAAGTTCGTCCATTCAGTTCTTGTGTGTGTCCGACAACAGAAGTTGCCTACCAAAACAGATGACGAAATATTGTATCAGAGGCTTGCAGATCGATATTGAGCACATGCACATGCCGATATCACCATTGTATGCTGATATCACCATTCTGATCGTTTATAAAAAAAATTAGTTTTATGACGGGTAACAATAGGGGAGGGTAACAATAAGGGAGGACTGTATAATTTGTAGAACCCCTATAGTTCACCCTCCCCTATTGTTACCCTATTGTGAAACAAAAAAAAAAGTGATCAATTTTTTTTCGGCCGTGTATTTTGAAAAAAATATTTGAAAATATAAAAAACATTTTTTGTGAAACAAAAAAAAATGAACACATTTTTTTTCGGCCGTATATTTTGAAAAATTGATGGTGATATCGCTTTTGCATGGGCTCTTGCATCTGTTTTGGTCGGCAACTTTTGTGAGGGTGAACAATATTGTATCAGAGGCTAGGAGTTCGATATCGAGCACATGCACATACCGATATTAACATTGTATGCCGATATCACCATTCTGGTCGTCAATGCCACGTGACTTTTGTGACGGGTTACAATATAAGCGGGTATGCAACATTATTTTTTCTGACAATTTATTTCCACATGATTAGTATTTTCCTGAATTTTGAGTTTGTTTTTGTGTACATAATCTGGTGGCAATGTTGAATTATGAATAAACACTGCATTAAATAAAGATAATCCTATATCTGGAATATTAATACTTTTATTTATCAGTTTTTCTTTATTTTCATCTTTATTTTGGTCATCAGGAAATAAATAAAGGATGTTACATGAGTGATGCTTTAATATGATATTTATTAAACAAGTTTATCTGAGTGCACAAGAAACGAGGCTATGCCAAGTTTCTTATGAAATCAGTCAACTAGTTCAATAAATCTCTATTGAATCAACACAAATATATATTATATTTAAAGGATGTTACATGAGTGATGCTTTAATATGATATTTATTAAACAAGTTTACTGAGTGCACAAGAAAACTAGAAGCTATGCCAAGTTTCTTATGAATCAAGTCAACTATAGTCAATATATCTCCAATATTGAAATCATCAACTATTAATCATATTGAATATATCATGCATAAGCATAGCACAATACATCGAAGCTGTAATGACCAACTAGTGTGTTTTCTGTTGCGGTCTCATTCGCATATTTATTACACTTAATCTAGTGTATTGTGAGGTTTAATACACCGTGTTATTACATTGTGGAAGCATATTTTATGCAATAAAGTTTACATCCATATTGCAGCATGGATGAGTATAAACATATGTCAATTATGTACAAAGTTACTTTGTCATGAGTAATCTCGCTTATTCATCGGTATACACATCTTCTGACCTGTGGAATTGGCCTAGAGTTTTGGAGTTACAACCGTGATAACCAATTGGATTTGAAGTTTGAAATAATGTTTTTCTTGGAGCTTTGATATATACATGTATGGACATCGGACGAGAGGTTTGGTTTTGAAACGGGGCTTGGGGGAAATATTTTTGATAATCAAACAACACGACTGTCGCACTCATCTTACTGACCTTCTTTTAAAAATGCGTCTTTAGAGGCGATTTTGTTTTGTTATAAGAAATGTTTATTGCTCTGACTTTCTGCTAGTTTCTAACATATTAATCATGAAAGTTTTAACCATTTTTCCATCCCTGCCACGCTTTTCTCCACGTGTGTGTAGTGGGTGTGATAACTAAGTAAAGGCTAATGGGTCCGTGTCTGTAAACATCGACTGATCGCTATTTTTTAGGACAAGTTGATGGCATGCCCCGCCGTCTGTCGTTGGCGTCAGCGTTGTCGGCGTCCATGTACTTAACATTGGTATAAACCACCAGTAATCGCAATATTTCACACATGAATTATGTGACCTTTGGCCTCCATTAAACCCAAGGTCAAGGTGACATTTTTTCTTTCATGGAATGTCGGAATATTTAACACATGTATGACTCTATATCTCGGACCTCCTCCCACCAACACACATAGAAGGTACGTGTATTCCACATGTTCTATAAGCTCGTGCATGTTAACCAATCTGGTTAAATGATGCCGCTGATATGTCAACCCTTCTTATGACTTGTCTACCAACAGGCGAGCTTCGTTGTCTTCTTGTTATAATTATTTTAATTGAAATACAATGTATGTAAGTTGTGGTAAGTATGTGGTAAACATAAGTGCCTCGTATGCATACATTGACGTCAGTGTGGTCCAGCACTACCTGCACAACTGAAATGGTATGTTTATTCACTGCGCTGTTCTTTTTAAAGCACCAGATTATCACCAGCTATTATAATCGTTGCGACATACATGTATGTTTTCACGAATTTACTCACCACAGGTGACCAGTTTTTCGCATATTGTATTATGTGGTACGACATGTATAAATATGGGCCCTGGCTGAGAAAAGCGAGCTTCCGCTGTATGTGACCAGTGCATCACTAGATCAGCATTCGATTCCGCGAGGTTTCAATATGCCTAATAATATGTTATACCTCCACAAAACAATGTTGATCAATCGGTAATTAGTATTGTGATGCGAAGATATACCATTATATACACTGGTCTCAAATGTCACACTGTTCTTTTTCTCAGTCGACGGCCGAATTATAAATGTAAACGACTTTTAGCCTATGTAACACCAGTATACATACAGTACAGGACAGTACATTTCTTCCCAGTATTCTGTGTTTGTAATCAATTTCACCCCAGCGCACAGTACCCTCCCTTTTTTGTTACCCGGTACAAAAATCATGCTGCATTGACACCTTGAATGGTCATATCGGCATGTGAATCATAAAATATCTCGTCATCTGTTTTGGTCGGCAACTTTTGTTGTCCAATATTGATAAGAACTGAATGGATGAACTTACTGAGGGATAACAATAGGAGAGGGTAAACAATAAGGAAGTATACAGTCCTCCGATAGTATTTGTTACCATCCCATATTATTACCCGTCATAAAAATCATGTTTTATAGACGACCAGAATGGTGATACCTACGGGGCGCCATGCAGGACATGTTAATTATGTGTAAAAAATTGAGTTTTGTAACACTAAAAATCACAAAATCCAATTATGTAAAATTTTGGTACAAAAACCAATTTTGTCCAGACAAAATTGAGTTTTGTAACACTAAAAATCACAAAATCCAATTATGTAAAATTCTGATATACAAAATTCATTTTTGTTATAAAGGATTCAATTTTGTAAGACAGAATTGAGTTTTGTGAACAAAATCAGTTTTGTGAGGGAGAATTCAGTTTTGTCCACAAAAGTCAATTTTGTCCACAAACATTAGTTTGCGTAGGATAGTCTATGTCATCTCTACGTTGATTGGTTGAGATCGGTCTTAGTCCATTTTACTAGATGGTGGAGTACACTTGCAGGTTTAAATATTTCAATGCGAAAATATAACCCAATATATCAATATTATACTTCTTTATGGACAGTTATTTTGGTTATATTATGATTACAAATTTAATGAGTGGTCACACCATATAAGCATATATACTTTGAAGGAGAAATAAGAAAAATATTCAGAATTTTCCCTCAATTATGTAAACAGGGTCAAACATAAAGTAGCCGGGACATAGCTAGACCTGAGAGCATGCCCATATATAGAGAATACCAGGCTAGTGTATTTTGATATCAAGTTTATCAGGCAAGGCTAGGAAACGCGTAGGAATTCCGAGGCTTGCCGAGGAATTCCTACCGTTTCCGAGCCGAGCCTGATAAACTTGATATTAAAATACACTAGTCTGGTATTCTATTTATCAGGTAACGTTTTATGCTCGAAAATGACATTAGATGACGTCGTATTCTAACAGTAGAATCTAACCTTGTGAAACAAATGGTATTGGATCTGTGTCTACTAGTTGCGAAGTTACGTGTTCGCAACTATGTGTCTACATGCATTATTTACAGTATACACCATCTTAGTATCCATGGCATCTACACAAATACTACAAATGGTTTCCTCAAATGACACAATACACACATTCTGTTTATAAACACAGACAGCAGTCAGAACACAGGCCACAGCGCGTGTATTATTGATTTAACTGGGGCAGATGTACCTTGCGATACACAATAAATGACGTCAGTACTCGCGGGAGATCTACATGTACATGAATTATGTGTACAATTATAACGCAAATGAGCTTAAATACGAATGGGTTTGTCAACGTTTGACTGTTTGGAGATAGTTGAAGCAAAATGGCAGAATGAGAAATGAATCATCGGCAGAATGAGAAATGAATCATCGACATTGAATGTGTAGATCGGCGACCGTGACCCATTTCTCCAGTGCAGTTTCTGACCAATGGTAGTCCTTCTTACATGCGTGTGCAGAATTGAATTTTGTGACACAGAATTGAATTTTGTTACACAGAATTGACAGAATTGAATTTTGTGACACAGAATTGAATTTTGTTACACAGAATTGAATTTTGTGGCACAAAAGTGAATTTTGTGACACAGAATTGAGTTTTGTGGCACAAAAATGAATTGTGTTGACAAAATTGAGCCATGTCCCACTTGGCCCACAAAAGTGAATTTTGTGACACAGAATTGAGTTTTGTGGCACAAAAATGAATTGTGTTGACAAAATTGAGCCATGTCCCACTTGGCGCCCCGATAATACCGGCATACAATGATCATATCGGCATGTGAATGTGCTCGATATCCAACTCCAAACCTCTGATACAATATTTCGTCATCTGTTTTGGTCGGCAACTTTTGTTGTCGGACATTCACAAGAACTGAATGGACGAACTTACCGAGGGGTAACAATAGGGGAGGGTGAACAATAGGGTTTTTTATAAATTCTACAGTCCTATTACCCCCCCTATTGTTACTCGTCTTAAAACTCATCTTTTTATAAACGACCAGAATGGTGATATCGGCATACAATGGTGATACCGGCATGTGCATGTACTCGATATCGAACTGCAAGCCTCTGATACAATATTTCGTCATCCGTTTTGGTCGGAAACTTTTGTTGTCGGACATTCACAAGAACTGAATGGACGAACTTACCGAGGGGTAACAATAGGGGAGGGTGAACAATAGGGGGTTTTACAAATTCTACAGTCCTTCCTTATTGTTACCCTCCCCTATAGTTACCCGTCTTAAAACTCATCTTTTTATAAACGACCAGAATGGTGATATCGGCATACAATGGTGATATCGGCATGTGCATGTGCTCGATATCGATCTGCAAGCCTCTGATACAATATTTCGTCATCTGTTTTGGTAGGCAACTTTTGTTGTCGGACATACACAAGAACTGAATGGACGAACATACCGAAGGGTAACAATAGGGGAGGGTGAACAATAGGGGGTTCTACAAATTCTACAGTCTCCCTTATTGTTACCCTCCCCTATTGTTTACCCTCATAAAATATTATTTTTTTTTATAAACGACTAGAATGGTGATACGGCATACAAGGTTGATACGGCATGTGCTTGTGTTCGATATCGAGCTCCAAGCCTGTGGTACAATATTTCATCTGTTTTGGTCAGCAACTTTTGTTGTCGGACACACACAAGAACTGAATGGACGAACTTACCGAGGGGTAACACTAGGGGAGGGTGAACAATACGGGGTTCTACAAATTATACAGTCCTCCCTTATTGTTACCCTCCCATGTTGTTACCGGTCATAAAACTTTTTTTTTATAAACGACCAGAATGGTGATATCGGCATACAACGGCATTTGCATGGGCTCGATATCGAGCTCCAAGCCTGTGATATAATTTGCCTGTGATTTGGTCGGCAACTTTTGTTGTCGGACACACACAAGAACTGAATGGACGAACTTACCGAGGGGTAACAATATACAATTATTGTCTTTTGAGGAGGTGTACATGAGATTTACGGACCTTCGGCGTCGGTGAACATCACTTTTCTCAGGTCCGTAAATCTCATGTACACCTCCTCAAAAGACTATAATTGTTTTATTATATGACACTGGCCAATATTTTCAAAAAAATTCAAAATATCCGGCAGAAAATAAATTTGTTCACTTTTTTTTGGCTTCACACAATTTTCAATAATTATTGAAAAAAAATGTTTTTTAAATTTTGAAAATGCTTTTTTCAAAATATACGGCCGAAAAAAAACGTTAATCACTTTTTTTTGGTTTCACAATAGGGTAACAATAGGGGAGGGTGAACAATAGGGGGTTCTACATACGTACGTACGTGTGGTTAAAGTTTTTTGTTAAAGTTTTTATTTATAATATATCTCTTTTTTTAGTGTCCATGCCTCGCCCCAAGGCGCGACATGCAGGCCGCGGCCATCTAGTTTAGGCTATACAGACACCTGGTTGTCTGTTAGACAGAAGCCACTATCCACTATCCACTATCCACTATCCACTATCCACTATCCACTATCCACTATCCACTATCCACTATCCACTATCCACTCTGACAGTGTATTCCACTGAGATTAGGATTATGGACACATTTGTCTAATTGGCTGACATCTCTCAGACTCTCACACCTATCTCTGAAATGGAAGGATTACAAATGCCCCACAACACACCTTCACACCTGACTGTGGGCATTGCTAATTGAAATTGTGTTTAGTACAAACATTGTGGGTCATCTCAAATTATGATGTTGACATCTGAAATAACTACTTAATTATTTTAATAATACAGCTAGATTATGAAATAACTACTTAATTATTTTAATAATACAGCTAGATTATGAACAAATTTCAGGGATAATCCCAAAAACATTTGTATTTTGCCTACTACATTAAAATTCCTTCATTAAATGTATGCCTAAACTGTGTTTGTATATATAGCAAGTGGAATGGACAGTATCATTAATGTTAGATCTCAAACAGTTATATAAAGATGATGGACAATGCCACTATTAAATGCCTGTATTTTTTGCCACACTCTTCAGAAACAGTTCATTTCCATCCTAGAATATTTTGAATAAAATGCTACTACAATCAGTACACCTGCAAATAGAAATTGTATGGTATATTGACCGGTATTTACCACCAAATCATCCAAATTCTTATTTCCCGGTATTTCCCACTATTTCCCAGTATTTCCCGGTATTTCCCGCCGTCCCGGGAAACTTGCCAACCCTGATCAATTGTATTGAGTGTAGGATATAACCCCCCCCCCCGGACAAAATCCCCCCCGTGCTTTTTGACACAGGCGGACAAAATCCCCCCCCCGGACAAAATCTCCCCCCCCCGCAAATCAGATGCAGGGTAGGACAAAACTCCCCCCCGCTCAGATGCAGGGTAGGACAAAATCCCCCCCGCTCAGATGCAGGGTAGGACAAAATCCCCCCCCCCCGGTCATATACAATATTCCTAGCTATAATATTGTCAATTTTATATAACTTGATTGAGCTCTCAAGTATCCGTAGCGAAGATGTACGAGAGAGCCAAACCATGTAGTTATTGGTAAGGAATTATGTAATTGAAAAACAAATCTTGTGTCAGGTACCTTTATTGGCACAACAAGTTCATATTAAGCAGATGAGAATAACATTTAAGCACATGAGTCTATTAAACATTTAAGTCTATGAGCACACAAGTACACAACCACATGAGTCTATTATGCAAGTCTATGAGCACACAAGTACACAAGCACATGAGTATCATTTAAGTCTATGAGCACATGACTACACTATGTATGTAAGATAGCAAATGTTCAGACAAGTCGTATATTCATTCCCCGATGGCATACATGAAACTCGCCAGTGTCTTCTCCCCATCGCGGTATTGGCTGCACAGCTTCTTCAGTCGGTCTTGGTGAGCGATAGTCGCCTTCCGCCTTCGCTTGGATAGTGGCTGTCCCGTTCTCCGTCGTTCCAACTCCGTGTTCACCGCCGTCTGATCCCTCTGTAGACATCATATGACCGTCCATAGACTCGGGTTGCTATGTCCGATCAGATGTTTGAACGCGTTGTTCCAGCTCTCGCAGAGATTGTTCGTTCGGTCACCGCCGCCAAGTTTAGCCTCGTTCACGTTCCAGGTTGCCGGGGAAAATCGTGGCTGTGTTCGACGCATTCGGATGACGCCATTTCGTTCCGCGGAACGGTCTTGAAGCCTCCACTCACGTAGGTGGTATCGAAGTAGTCGATCACAGGTTCGAGGGAGTCTGGGGCGAGTTCCTTGAGCGCATCCATGCCCTCCTTAACGTCATCCACGGGCAGGAACGCCAGTCCGTCAATCATCCCCACGAACTGCTTGATCTCGTCGTTGTCCTTGTAGTCGGTCGCCAAACCTTCTGCTTGAACCTTCCTCCAAGTACTCTGCGTCAAGTGGTAAAAACATCCCTTAATGTCTACATCTCCTAACATGGTCCTAACAGCGTTGTGGATCGCAAGTTCGAAGTCCATTATGACGACCGATGGTGTTGGGCGGATGTCTCGCAGAAAGGCACGCATCTAGAAGACTAGACAAACACTCCTCATACACTGACTGGCTCTTAGACGGTAACAAGGCATATACGGCTGATACGGCGACGTCGCCCACTTTCACACGGATAACAAACAGTTGTTCGAACTGAGGGGGAGATGTCCCAAATGTCCCATCCATGAACCAGGTGTCGTTGTCGGCGAGTAGGTTGACTCCGGTGTCCGTCCCAAAGAATGATGATGCGGTTGTCGATGCCCCGTTGTCATATAAAACAAAACGAAGGGCATGTTGTCGTCCACCGCCGGTTGTTCGGTACTTGTCAGGGAGTTGTGGGTGAGGAATAGCGTTTAGCGAGTCTGGCTCTCTCGGGGCGCCGGCATGTTTGGTTCTCCTCACGGTCCGCTTAAGGGAGTCAACTCACCCCGCAGCAACACGTACCTGGAACATACATATAATATAGTAAATAAACGTATATATAATCACGTATAACTGCATCATAATAAATGTGAAAGTGAGACAAGACTCACAATATCAAATTATGGCGGCCATGATTTTTACATTTATATCAACATTTGGGAATTGCTGAGTAGAGCTATAGATACTAACCTGATATATTACTGGCCGGAGAACTGGCAGACTAATTGTGAAAATGAGACAAGAACCACAATATCAAATTAATGGCGACCATTTTGATTTTTTTACATTTATACCTCCACATTTGGGAATTGCTGAGTAGAGCTATAGATACTAACCTGATATATTACTGCCGGAGGACTGAAAGACTAATTGTGAAAGTTAGACAAGAATGTTCATACCTGGACAGGATAACTGTGCATTTGGTCGGCGATTATCTGACCCGGTTGTCCACGACTAACTTCACAACCGTCTTTATCCCGATCGGAGTTTTTGCGGCTTCAATGGCGAAGTGGTCTGCCTCGTGTGTGTGTGTAGTAGATGATGTGATCTCGTCAGCCGAAGCAAATATAATACAATTAATAATTACCTTTGGCAGCTCTGTACATATTTCATGATACATGTAAGAACAAAATTATGCATTGCAGTACATATTTCATGGTAAGAACAATATTACATTTGCAGCTCTGTACATATTTCATGATAGAACAAATTATAGACATTGCAGCTCTGTACATATTTCATGATACAAAAAATTATTGGCATTGCAGTTCTGTACATATTTCACGGTAGACTTGTTATTGCAACTATGTACATATGTGATGGTTGAACAATTGATTGACATTGCTGAAACTTACACCTGAACTTACCTTCAAATCTGTGACTACGGCGCCGTTGCATTTGAGACTACCACGTTTCGAACATTCCCATCGTATGGACGATTTAGACTCTTTCTTCTTGGTATAAGAAAACCCATTGAAACACAACTTAACAGAACCTTTGTTACTGGTAATAAACTCCATAATGGAAGATTGTGATTCCCATCATGTTTAATGAACTTATATACATATGTTAATTACCACCTCAAATGCGTGATAACGGCTTGAGTGAGATATCTCATAATTATCAACTCATTATTAACAAATATTCATAAAAAATATTAAATTAGCCTGACTAACATGACGTGTGAAAGAGCATCAAAGAAACCAATTTGAAAACCAAACATACTTTAATTAGCTTGAATAACATGATTAAAGTGATCAGAGAAACCAGTTTGAAAAATAATTAAGTGATCATAATATCATAATACCATCATCAATTATTCAAGAAACCAAAGATGCTAAGAATTATTAACAAAATTAAATGTTCTATGTAACTGGTTGTGGGGGGGATTTTGTCCTACCCTGCATCTGAGCGGGGGGGATTTTGTCCTAGCTGCATTTTCTTCGGGGGGGATTTTGTCCTACCCTACATTTGAGCGGGGGGATTTTGTCCTACCCTGCATCTGAGCGGGGGGGATTTTGTCCTACCCTGCATCTGAGCGGGGGGGGATTTTGTCCGCCTGTGTCAAAAAGCACGGGGGGGGGGGTGTTTTGTCCGGGGGGATTATGTCCGGCTCCCATTGTATTACACCAAACAGTAAAATATGTCAGTTTTCTGGATATATTTGTGCCTGTGTTTTTAACAACGTGAACCAGCATTATAAATAGCTTCATACACAGAAAATCTCACATTGTATCACTTTTACCTGGCAGACCACACAACACATACCATATATACCCACTACTGTACTCAGTTATTAGCAACAAATCGAGTGACATGTAAGCAGTTACCTGAGTGTATTGTCCCTGGTGTCTACTCACCTACTATCCGAGTAAATATGGCTTTACCTATGGGTAACGTGTACAGTAACATAGGCTGTGCATCAGATTGGAAAGTTACAAGTTGAAATTTATTTTGAGATTGATGGGATAAATGCTCAGATATCTCGTCTTTTGTATAATATTCTAGCTTGCCGTTGTCATATCTGTCTGCATGTATTGCACCAAATTGTATTTGGTTACTGTCATATTATTTGCTGTTTGTGTCAAACGCACGAAGTGGTGAAACTGTGCGATAGCGTGTACATTGTGGAGATGGCAACTCGATGCTCCATATAGTATACAGTAACAAGACAATATTCACATATGTTATATTCATATATCACATCACTATTATGAAGCATTTATCATTGAAGTCAAGTGTATCTATCTCTTACCTAATACCTTAATTGGTTTGGCGACCAGTGTAGATCCAAATCAGCCAGTTCATCCGCACAGTCTGATCAGTGAACACTGAAACGTCCACCGTGCTTCTAGGAAGCAATATAGACCGTTATTAAGCTACAGGAGTGTACTATTTGATCAGGTGTTACACTCATCACAAATCCCATAAGCCCCATTTTGCCAGTCGCGGCCACATTTCAGTTTACGTTTAAAGGTACATGCCCACTCAGTAGGCACAAAATGTTCTTTATAGAAATTAATTAAGTGTATAATTGTGTCACTATTCCATCAGTTCTAAAATTTAGTGTGCCCGCTATACATAAATAATCATTTAGTAATATTGTTATATTTTGAACATTGAACCGTACGGACGACACACTCCATACGCTGTATCTATGCATAATCGATGCGCCATCAGTAGCGATGTCCGTAATTGTGCGGCAATTTATGATGATTCCATTTGATCAAGGCCAAAGTAATTTCACAAACTCATTCACTGCATTAACTCTTTATTACAAGACAACTTATCCACATGTTGGTAGCATGACTTAAAATATTCTTATAATAACACTTAAACTGTTTGCCGAACGTTATAATGGTTAAGTACAATCTAATTCATTTCTTTTCCTCTATTCCAAATTATAGTGTTTCCCATGGAATATATTTAATTGAATATAAATACATAGCTCAATGTATATTCTAAACATAAGTCTTTCAACATGGTTAGCATATGATGAAGACTGAGACTAAAACTTTGAATTCCTCTCCTTCTCTTAAGAATGAGAAGCAGACCCCTTTTATAGTAAACAGCATAATGCTCAGTTGCAACACAACCAGAGACTCAATGTTGGTTTGAGCCGAGCGGCTCATTGCGAGCATGCAACAGGTTTTGAGCCAACATCCAGTCTCCAAGCAACTGTTAGTCATCGGCTCAAAGCAACCACTGACCTAGTTTCTCTGAGCAACATGTAGAAACTAGAACAGAGTTACCCAGTTTCACGACAGCTAACACATGTAAGCCATACGTGAAAAGGTGCATAAAGTCCAATTGACCAGAAAGCCAAATCATAACAATATTTATGTTACTAATAGTGACTCGCGGTGGTATCAGGCTATTTTCATATGCAAATGAGGCATGCTATTTTTTAATTAGTTATACTAATTAAATGCGTCACCTGAAAAAATAATATTTTCGACAGATTCTAAAGTATGATCATTACACATCAAAAACTAAATACAGAGAATAAATAGCAATCGCCGTTAACATTTTAAGCCAAGGAAACACGGTTATCGCCCCTGCTATCAGTGTGGAAATTTACGTCTGGTATAAAATATATAATAATGCCAATCAATACGTGGGGTAATATGGTAAATGAATGTTTAATTTGCCAGCAAATGTCTCAGATGATGTTTCTGATATAAAGAACATTTTGTGCCTACTGAGTGGGCATGTACCTTTAAGAAATTGAAAATAACCAAGACATGACAGAATGCCGCCTACATATTTGGTACGCAGAAACTATTGCGTCAATAGCCTATACAAGGTGTTTCACGATTTGACGCGATTAACGTGTCATGCCCGATTACGTAACTGTATACATGTAGTTCGTGAATATTTCTGGCTGTGACTGAAGAAATCGGGCTGATTGGATTTGTGACCAATGTAGCCCCTGATAACATAGCACACTTCTATGACCTGCTAATGATCTATATTGCTTGTTAGAAGCATGACTGGCCATTGTTGAATTGTGCGGATGCACAGGCTGAACAGGATGTACACTGGTCGCAAACTCCCATTTGCCCAATTTCTACAATGTATTTATTTATTTATTCATGTATACATTATTTAACGAGGGTGACAATTATATGTGTCTGTGACTGGAGAAATGGGGCTTATGGGTTTCGTGACCAGTGTAGCTCATGATCAAATGACACACTCCTGTATCCTGTATTGATCTATATTGCTTGTTAGAAGCATGACAGGTGTTTCCTTGATAGAATTGCGAACAGTGCAGATCCTGATCAGACTGTACGGATGCACAGGATTATCATTTTCTGGAATCAAAATCTAATTTTTATGACTAAGCCAATCCCCTCCGGCGCTTGAAAGATGTGACTAACGTACGCACGTACACGCACGTACATGGACTAACGCTATTCGAGCTTGCGTATCGGCGAGGAGATTTCAAGTAGAAATGAGGCTTATTATATATACATTATGTCTGTATACGAGTATTATATATATACATTATGTCTGTATACGAGTATTATATATATACATTATGTCTGTATACTCGTTTATACACTATGTCTGTATACGAGTATTATATATACACTATGTGTGTATACGAGTATTATATATACACTAGTCTGTATACGAGTAATATATATATACATTATGTGTATACGAGTATTATATATACACTATGTGTGTACGAGTATTATATATACACTTTATGTCTGTATACGAGTATTATATATATACATTATGTCTGTATACGATATATTACTATACATATGTCTGTATACGAGTATATATATTACGAGTATTATATATATACATTATGTCTGTATACGAGTATTATATATATACACTATGTCTGTATACGAGTATATATATATCACTATGTGTGTATACGAGTATTATATATATACACTATGTGTATCGAGTATATATATATACACTATGTCTGTATACGAGTATATATATACACTATGTGTGTATACGATTATATATATACACTATGTCTGTATACGAGTATTATATATACACTATGTGTGTACGAGTATTATATATACACTATGTCTGTATACGAGTATTATATATATACACTATGTGTGTATACAGTATTATATATATACACTATGTGTGTATACGAGTATTATATATACACACTATGTCTGTATACGAGTATTATATATATACACTATGTCTGTATACGAGTATTATATATATACACTATGTGTGTATACGAGTATTATATATATACACTATGTGTGTATACGAGTATTATATATATACATTATGTCTGTATACGAGTATTATATATATCACTATGTGTATACGAGTATTATATATACACTAGTGTGTACGTATATATATACACTATGAGTATTTACGATATTATATATACTTATGTCTGTATACGAGTATTATATATATACACTATGTCTGTATACGTATTATTATATACACTATGTCTGTATACGATTTATATATATACACTATGTCTGTATACGAGTATTATATATATACACTATGTGTGTATACGAGTATTATATATATACACTATGTGTGTATACGAGTATTATATATACACTATGTGTGTATAGTATATATATATCACTATCGTATCAGTATTATATATATATACTATGTGTGTATACGAGTATTAATATATACACTATGTGTGTATACGAGTATTATATATATACATTATGTCTGTATACGAGACAAGCTTTTATACCTAAGATGTTTCATATCATATAAACAATATTTACAACATTTTCCGTAAATGACGTCGAAAGTTTACGAAATTTTCAGTAATTTACAGAAAATATCACAGTTTCTGTAAGTATTATTAGTCTACTATTATTCATGAAACATCGCACGTCTTCTTAGGTAGAAACATCACATAACTTGTCCCATATATGGCTATGACTGGAGAGATATCACGTAGGGCTTTCGACCAGTGTAGATCCAGGGGCCCGTTTCACTAAACTTCGTACGACTAAAATGTTCGTAAGTGCAAATTTAGGATCGTCTGGAAATTTCAATTGACGAATTTGCATTTATTGAGCATAGGCTGCATATGCGGCCTATGCTCAATAAATGTAAATCCAATAATTGTTTACAAGAAAATATTGTTAATGTAAAATGTACAGACTATCATAATTTTGCACTTACGAACATTTTAGTCGTACGAAGTTTAGTGGAACGGCCCCCAGATCAGTATGTGTCATACCATCGACGATACACCCGTCATGCCGACATGAACCAACGAATATATGGCACTGTACATAGTAGTATATACCTGATAGACACTAAATTAATTACATGTAATTTAAATAAAATGAAAACACAATCGACTGCACAAAAAAATAGCGTTAGTTATTCACATAGGTACACTTGGGTTGAGATTCACACTTCGGTTGAGATACACATAGGTACACTTGGGTTGAGATTCACATAGGTACACTTGCAGTTGGGTTGAGATTCACATAGGTACACTTGGGTTGAGATTCACATAGATACACTTGGGTTGAGATTCACATAGGTACACTTGGGTTGAGATTCACATAGGTACACTTGGGTTCAGATTCACATAGATACACTTGGGTTCAGATTCACATAGGTACACTTGGGTTGATATTCACATAGGTACACTTGGTTTGAGATTCACATAGGTACACTTGGGTTGAGATTTACGGTTGAGATTCACATAGATACACTTGGGTAGGAATTCACATAGGTACACTTGGGTTGATATTCACATAGGTACACTTGGTTTGAGATTCACATAGGTACACTTGGGTTGAGATTTACGGTTGAGATTCACATAGGTACACTTGGGTTGAGATTCACATAGGTACACTTGGGTTCAGATTCACATACTAGGTACACTTGGGTTCAGAAATACGAAACAAATATACTAAAAACTTGTTTGTATACGAGACTTTCTGCGCATAACTGTCTGATACGAAGTGCCCTTAAACACTATTCCATATGTCGTCCGCTTTTATATTTCAATAATTCTCAACAAAAACAAACATGCTGTGACGGAGAATGAGAATTGTCTCCAATGGAGACGATTTGCATATGCTGCCAGTACATGTTTGCTAAAGCAGTATGACAAATATATAAAGTAGGTTAGTGCCGTGAATGGGAAAAATATCTGGCAAGGCTTATGAAATTCGTAGCCAACTATTTCATTCACAAAACAGAAGTAAACTTGGCGATGTACCGATAAGGCATTTTCAGGCGCGACACCGCTTCCGTGTCGGAATTATTGTAACTATATATTGCTCTTCAATCAGTTTTCAATATATCTATAATGATCATAGATATCTGGAATCTGTATACTTGAATTGATGATGTCTTGTATATGTGTTACCGTATCTTTCTGATATTGCTATGCATAATCTGTAATGTTGTTGAATGTTTTGGTACATACTGTGGCAGTGCATACTGTACTTCAAGTTGTGCCATATCAATAGTTGCCGTCTGCTCATTTTGTATATTTTAATCTCTTTAAAAACCTGTTTTGGCAGCGCAGTAGAATCGTCTCAGTATGTTTTTGAGAACATATAAAAATATTTAAAACAGCAGACGACAATTGTCGTTTCCAGTGTTAATGAAACTGCAACACCAACAATCAATCAATCAACCAATCTAGTTTAATCTTGTAGTACCCTATGTTCAGTACTTTCAGTACTTTGATTCCCATTCACGGCACTAACCTGCTGTTCTATTTATCCCGTCAACACTACAAATAGCTTTAAAATGCAAAACAAATAACCCCAGCCGCATCCTCAAAATCGGAGAATCGACTAGTATGATAACCGCACATATTCATACGCAGTGATTAGGTCGTTACGTATTGACAGGATATCAAAAATGTTTCACGGCACCGTGTTTCACGGCACATACGACGGGATAAAACAACATTGCATCACAGGAAATCAGGCATCGTACCAACAGGTAAGGACACACGCTTACGCAATACATACAACCATTACCTCAATGAATGACATCACTAGACAATACAGAACATTACATTACTGACATCAATCATTATTGGATACAAGCCATGTGGTGTTGTACACAAGTAGATATCAGGCCCGTACGCAGAGGCGGTGCGACGGGTGCGTAACCATTTCAACACCGCAGGCCTGTATAGTGGTATTGGCAAAAGGTATAGATCCAGATGAGCCGTCTCACCAGGATCTGCACTTTTTGCAAGTAATTTTCATAATTTTGAGAACAAAAACACCCCATGTTCATAAATGGACTGGTCTGAAAATCATTTTGTGAGTATTGGATTGGTTGCAAAATTAATATATCAAAACCCATTCCAGTTACTTATGGGTGAAAGGGTTAATCTGCCGAGGTCTGTCCGTGGATGTGCAAAAACACATGTTTGGCCCTTGGCGTCGTCGATAACGCCCCCCCAACCCCTAAATTAATTCCTGCGCACGGGTCTGCATATGCTACAAACTGTGATAGTTTCTGTAATTGCCATCGAAAGTTGACATTTCATTAACTTTCGACTTTATTTAAGGAAAATATCGTAAATTTTGTAAATGTTTTTCATGTGATATCACATGTT
Organism: Conchocele bisecta; assembly: GCA_029237695.1. Lineage (NCBI taxonomy): Eukaryota > Metazoa > Mollusca > Bivalvia > Lucinida > Thyasiridae > Conchocele > Conchocele bisecta. The sequence continues at coordinate 92,532,676 of CM055265.1, read as the reverse complement.
CTTAGGTACAAATCACATGGGGCGTCTGTTTGTAAATGTAATTAGAGAAATGGGCACTGGTTGTCATTCAACACATAATCTCCTGCACATTCAAATCAAAGTACTGAAAGTACTGAACTATGAAGTACGATCAGTGTTTGTGGAGATAAGTTAACTTTGTAAAAGACACTGGTGTAACTTATATGGTCAGTACTGAAATAAATATAGAAAATCGTCCACCACCTTTTACTGCTAGCTCCGTACATACTGTCCCGTGAGACCTAAAGATAATAGCTGCTGTATTCATACGCACGAAATGTCTTGATTAGTATCTTCCAGAATTTAACTGATAATATAGAGAATAGTATATGTAGAGTTTTAGATACAAAGCAAGACAGACCAAAACGCCATAGGATAAGTTGGCACATGACACTATATTCTTGGTCGTACTCGCCGTTTAGGCGTAGCACGATCAATGGCTGCCCCCACAGAATATTTGCGACACAATATGCTATCTCAAGGGAGATAACATATAAAAACAAAATGAGCTATATATTTGTGGCTGTGACTGGAGAAATGTAGATCCAGATGAGGTGGGAACGAATTGTTATTTCGTGGGAACGAATTGTTAAATTGAGGGACTTGTTAATTCGTGGAAACGAATTGTTATTTCGTGGGAATAAAAAAAAGTCTGCGTCACCTGCGGGGCTCCGTAGATTTGAGCATATACTGGATAAAACTGGCATAAGCCCCATGTCTCAAGTCAGTAAAAATATCGGATATGAAGTGGGTTCCCATATTCATGTGCATGCGTGTGTGTACGAATTAACTAATAACACGGACTTAAAAACTGTGCCATTAGTACGATGCCCTGGCACAAGCATAACTGTATTTTGTTTTGGCAGTACATTAACAACCTTGAACGAAGAGGTGATATCGGGTATGGAAGGTGTTCGAGCCAATTCCCACCCTTAAATATAAGCCGAATGAATGAATGAATGAAGAGGTGATGACCTCAAGGGTGGATATTGCCAAGATTAGTTCATTAATATGTTAATATTTTGTTTTCTTTAATAATCGTATAATGTTACGGCCGTACCGGTACACCGTTCAGTGTTTTTCTTCATAAACTGTATTTTCTGTTTTAGTTATTTTTTATTTGTATGTACGTTTTGGGGGTTGGTGTGTTTGTGTGTATTTGGGAACCTGTTTTGTTGTATATCAAGTACATAACCTCATCATATCATGGCCTATTTTAGATACGCAACTGTTCTGGGGAAACTTTCAGCGGGTATGATTTGGAACAGGGGCGACATTTGTAGGTCGCCTCTTTACCAACTCGTACCCGCTGTTTCCCAGCATGGGTAGTACGCACTGACCGAGTTAAATGTTATTATTGCCACCGAACGTCTTCCTGAAAATGCTATTTCGTGGGAACGAATTGCTAAACTGAGGGAACGAATTGTTAATTCGTGGGAACGAATTTTTAAATTGAGGGAACGAATTGTTAATTCGTGGGAACGAATTTTTAAATTAAGGGAACGAATTGTTAATTCGTGGGAATTAATAAACACAAATAATTCTAAGTCCCCTGCATAATTGGACTTTAAACTTATCCTATCTGCGAGTGATATGTGTCTACCCTGTGAACTCAGATCAGGGTCTGCACTGTTCGCAATCAAGTCGGTGAAACACCCGTTTGGCGCTATACTCTGAACTCGTTCAACACTACATACCTCTATAGCACAGGTGGAAGACTCGGACCTGTGACACATGAAAATGCCCATATCATAGAAGATAGTACTGTATGAGACCAAGTGGGTGTGGTAATGGATTTTTTGTAATGGGCATTTTTTTGTGTTATAGGTCCGAATCTTCCACCTGTGCTCTGTAGCAATGCCTACAAACTGTATGGATCCAGATGAGCCGACTCGAAATCTGCTTTTGTTGCAAGTAATGGTCATATTCGTTTTGAAAGAAACATCCCCATGTCCACTACAGCTATTTTGTTTTGAATGAAACTACGTTACATGACACCTTCAAACATGTTTCGAATTACAAAATCAACCCCAACGTTGTGCTTAAAAATTATGAGTAAAAGATACATTAACATGCTTGTGAAATAGATTAGTATATCAATTGGCCAAGTTCTGCAAGCAAACAGTATCTATGAAATAAGCCATGGCAGTTGGACTATTTTCTCTATCGCACTACACCGCGCATGACTGTTAGTTGATTTAGTGTGATTAAACGTTTACCACATTTTTCCTGTCACAGACCAGGGGGCTGTTTCACTAAACCTCGTACGACTAAAATGTTCGTAAGTGCAAACTTATAATAGTCTGTAAATTTCTCATTAACAATGTGTTCTTGTAAAACAATATTCTATTCTTATCTAACTATTCTAAATCTGCACTTACGAACATTTTAGTCTACCAAGTTTAGTGAAACGGCCCCCTGGGTACAGTTTCACTAAACTTCGTACGACTCTAAAATGTTCGTAAGTGCAAACTTATGATAGTCGGTAAATTTAACATTAACAATGCTTCCTTGTAAACGATTATTGAATTTACATGTATTGAGCATAGGCTGCACAAATGTAAATCCATCAATTTAAACTTCCATACGATCCAAAAATAAATTTGCACTTACGAACATTTTAGTCGTAAGAAGTTTAGTGAAACGGGCCGCAGTATCTAGAATGGCCATACAGTTCATAGGCCCGATTTCCCAAAGTCTAAAATGACCTTTAAATATTTGGATAGGCTCCAGCGGAACCGGTAGGTACCAGTCATGCCTATCATCAAAGGTTATATATGACATTTTAATTTGAAATCCAATATACCAAAACATTGAATCTATTAATCTGCAATAAGTATCTCCCTAACACTAGATTATTGTTTGGAAGTGATTACTATTGGACAGGGGTGCAGGATTGAATTTCATTGATTTAACATATTATGATACACAACCGAACGCATTAATCTTGCACAGATTAACACCGTTTATGAACATATATTGGCAATGTCAACTCGTAATCAAGCTCAGGCTCAGGTTGTAACACAGCTCCGGCTCAGTCAATCAAGCTGCTTGAACATTCAAGAGCATGTATATTGAACTAAAGAACTTGGCAAATGTTGGCAAGATTAGCGGAGGCGGTAGTGTAGTGATTTATCTCCACTTCTCATCGTGTTTTGGTAGTTGGTACTGGGATAGCTTCTACGTGTGTTGAACCTTATATGTCACAGAAACGAATATATCACACGTGTGAAGTATTCGTGCGAATGCGTCACACATTTCGGTGAATACTGGCCGAATTCGACCGAATACATCACAAACCGAAAATCTCACCCAAATATTTTTCACTTTTTGATATAAACGAATATGTCACACAATCGCAAATTTCAAACTTGACCGAATATGGTCATATCATTATCAAATCGAATGTATTGACAAGACGATCACTTTGGAGCATTTGTTGTCGAAATCTGATGATTACGTAATCAAAGATGACCGCCGAAAGGTCAAAAGGTCATTATTTTATTAGAGATTTCATGAACCGCCGAGCTGACATTGGACAAACACAGTTATGGTCCGTGGGTGAAGACTTTTCATATTTGTTAAAATGGAGATCATCGCATAATCCAAAATGGCCGCTGTCAAAAAGTATGTCAAATTCTTAAAAAAAATCTTCTCACGAACCGCCAGACGGATTTCGATGACACTTGGTAATATGATCGATAGTTAACCATGTTTTAGATTTGTTCAAATGGTGACCCCTGGGCCAAGAAAGGGCGGGCCGGAGGGGTCAAGTAGGGGTCAAATTTCAGATTTTACCGTTTATGGTCATGTCATATATCAACTCAAGGTATCGACAAGACGATCACTCTGGAGCATTTTTGGTCGACATCGGATGATTACATAATTTAAGATGACCGCCCGCCGAAAGTTTATTGGTGATTGCAAGCGTCTTTTTGTTGTGCATCAGACTGTCTGTTATATACTCAACAAAACTAGAAACGTCCCTTTTTTATAGCCGGTGTAGCTCTGTCTATGTATGTACCACATGTTCAAAGTACATGTATTTTAAACCGTGGCGATGTTCAGAATACGATCGTGTAGAGTTTAGCCGATACACACGGTTTACATAGCGGCCAGTGACCGGAACGTTGATTTCCACTTTTTGCACGTGCACGCTATACTTGTCATCGATAAGGTGATTCAGTTCATGTCGTACCATTCATGCGATAGGGCTATTCGGAAAATTAAAAAACTTTTTTTAATTTTTCACTTGTTTCGATATGCCACGGCTTTCCGAAAACGAGCGAAATCAGGCAATTGGGATGCTTGCGGGTGGGAATGGCCGCCAGGGCGGTCGCGCCTCGGTTTGGTTGCTGTCGGAAGACGATTGATCGTCTTGCAGCCCGGTACCAGCAGACTGGGGCTGTTCACGACCGGCAGCGACCTGGTAGGCTCGTGTAACGACGGCTAGAGCCGATCGTTACATTACGTTGACGCACTTACGTCAACGTCGATTGGCAGCCACAGTCACTGCTAGGCGATACGGTGTCTCAGGGCAGACCATTCGCAACCGGTTACGTCGTAACGCCCAACCAATCCGGGCACGCCGCCCGTACACTGGTCAGATAATGACCCAACATCACCGTGCTGCCAGACAGTTATGGGCGCGACGTCATCTGAACTGGAGAAGGGCTGACTGGAACCGAGTTTTGTTCACCGATGAATCTCGGTTCACAGTTAGTCATGCTGACGGAAGATTACGGGTATACAGGCGTAAAAATGAAAGATTCACCGATTGTTGCATTGTTGAGAAGAACAGGTTTGGGGAAGGGAGCGTAATGGTCTGGGGTGGGATCATGGGAAACCGGAAGACAGATTTGGTTGTTGTACAGGGCAACATCATGCACAACGTTATGTTGCAGATGTGCTAAATGCACATGCCTTACCATTTATCCGTCAGCATGGTCCTGGTGTGACATTGATGCACGACAATGCCCGCCCTCACGTAGCCAGGGTCACCACTCAATACTTACAGCAAAACAACGTCGACGTCATGCCATGGCCCGCGGTCTCCCCGGATCTCAATCCCATTGAGCACATATGGGATGAGCTGGGCCGCAAAGCACGAGCTAACCACCAGATTGACAATGTTCGCGATCTTACACGGGCGTTACAACGGGAATGGAGGAATTTGCCCAACGCACTGGTATTGCGTTACGTCACGTCGATGCGGCGTAGGATCATTGCATGCATTCATGCAATGGTGGCCACACTCGGTACTAACGAGATTTACTGAATTTGCCACATTACTTATTGAAATTCCATCTCTAAACATTAAGTAACACATTTCTGAGTTTTTGTGATTTTTGATTTTGACCCCTACCGCCCTTGGCCGGTTATCTCTCGAATATTTAACAAGATATCCAAATGCAATTTATTGGCTTTGATACAGAAATGAATGAACTTGTTTTTCCATTTTGATTTTTAATAGTAACCCTTTTGGTTTTTGATGAATCTTTCCTTAAACATGGAGGGACGTTTCTAGTTTTGCTCAGTATATATACCGTTTATCATATATACATATTTGTTCTTCATCACATTTGTTAATGCTGTTTTATAAGCATTATACTGTTTACATTGTTCTCAATTTTTATGTTTCAAGCCAACTATTACTATAGTGACAGAACAATTGTGATGGTATATATACATGTAATAGACAATCTGGACCATTTCTGACTTACTTTATAATTTGGATAATAATTT
>CM055265.1:92385410-92526413 GCA_029237695.1 Conchocele bisecta | reverse complement strand
AGAATATTGGTCGTCCTTGAGCACGGCTGCCATTGTCACAGTTGTGCACATGTTGCATCTTCGATATACCCACTTTTTTTTAATGGGTATACTGTTACATATTGTTTTCGTCACGGATGTCCGTCCGTCCGACACGTTTCTTGAAAGAACTAAAACTTTTAAATAGCAATAGCTGAATATTTGATATGCTCCTTATGATGTGCAGATGCGCATAGTGAATTTCGATTTTTAATTTGACCCCGCACCCTACCCGGGTCATGGATTATATTCCCCTTTTGGACTTGGAATTTCACAAGTTCGCCTTGTAAGAAATACAACTTTTAAACAATTATAGCATGAAATACTTACATAGTATTTCCATCACACTGGTCTGTCGAATGAGACTTTAAACTGTTGTCCTGTCTCCATATGACCTTAGATTTTGCTGGGACGTTCAACCCATTCACTGTCTTTTTTTCATATTTGATACGTAGCTTTTTTATTGTGTACATATATGCACAAAGTGTATTAATTTCGATTTTTAATTTGATTCCCGAGTCATGGATCATCCCCCCTTTCGAACGTAGAATTTTGCAATTTTTTTTTAAACCATAATAGCTTCAACTTGATGAGTTTTGGTTTGTAGCTTCCTTATATAGTGTGCATATTTTGATTTGATTTTGATTTTGATTTTTGATTTGATCCCTGTTCCATGGATTATCTTCTCCTTTTTGGACAATGCATTTCGCAAGTTTGTCCTGTAAAACGTTTAATCATAATAGATGCAGACTTTATATTTGATATGTGTCTGCCTTATCTTATGGTATGTAGATGCGCAAAGAGAATTTCGATTTTTATTCGACCCCAAGGTCATGAATTATCTCTCCCTTTTGGACATATATTTTCGAAATTTTGCATTGCAAGTCATGAAACGTTTATACCATAATATCTGGATATTCATATTTGGTGTGTGGCTTCCTTTGGTGCGCAGATACGCAAAGTTAATTATGTTTGTTTTTATTTCATAACCGGATCATTGAGTATGTCCCACTTTCGGATTTAAGAAATTTTGAAAAAGAGTGTATATTGCGATATATTGCCCTGATCATCCAAGACACGATATTGCTATATGCGTCGGGATAATGCCTAATTCCATACCGGCGTAATGGGTCCCTAATTCCACACCGGCGCACACTTACACAGGATATACAGACGGGCGCAATCAACATTTTTAAAATCAGCTATTGGTTTATGCACAGACCTAGAATATTCTAGGTCTGTGGTTTATGGTATGACACTCGTCAGACTGCGCCGGCTTATTCAGTTGTAGGACAAACAGTGAAGACCCTGATCAGACGTATTGTATGTGAAACAGCAAAGACCCTGATCAGACTGCGCCATTGGTTTATTGTATGTCAAACAGTGAAGGCCCTGATCCGACTGTGACTATATTGAGAAAAGGGACAAATGGGACCATCCTAGTCCCAGATTAGACTGCGCATCTGCACAGTTTGATCAGGGCAACAGAGTCGCTAGCAACTGTTCGCAACAGAGTCGCTAGCGAAACTGAATGATAAAAACGCATTTTAAAGGTACATGCCCACTTAGTAGGCACAATTAAAGTGTTCTTTATAGGAATTAAATAAGTGTATAATTGTGTCACTATTCCACCAGTTCTAATAATTACGAGTGTAATTAAATGCTTTGATTTAACTGGTTCGATGACCTTGCATGTCGGGACCGACTATTTAAGTCCTCATCCGATAGGACTAGGCTATCACGAAGGTGTCTTGCCCAAGGACACGCCGAATCGGCCAGTGTCGGGATTGGAACTCATGACCTTTCGATCCTTAGTCCGATGCTCTACCACTGAGCTATCGCGGCTATTACGAGTGCCCGCTATACAGACATAATCATTAAGTAATATGTATTTTTACTGATAGCGACTCGCGGTGGTTTCAGCCTATTTTCATTTGCAAATGAGGCATGATATTTTTTAAATTATTTATACTTAGTTTAAACATAGTTTATTGCATATAAGTACAAGGGGCTTGGGCTACAAGTTCTCACAACATTAATTACAGCCCTTACCCAAGTATTTCAACAATACATCAATTGAACAGCAATGGCGACAAGTATACAGGTATTTGCACAATGTACGAAAATAAAAATCGGATGAAAAGAGAGAGTAAAGAAAGTGAGAGAGGAGATTGGGAGAAATGTGTCACAATGTACATATAATATATAACTTATTGCATAGATAGATGTGCACTGCAGTTGATTTCAGTGTTCGTTTTTATCAGGTGGTACTGGATGATGTTGGATGGAAAGCATCCGATACAGCTTGCTTCTCATGCATCCACCAAGTGTGTTACTCAAATCTTTTCGTAGTTTTAATATAATCTTGTACAGCTTTAAAAATAACAGTATTGCACTCATTACTTTCTTCAGGTATGCCATACAATAGTATATATGCGTTTAGGGGATAAAATTGTCGTAGTGACTGGCATAAAATTAGACGTTGCACATGATATTTAATACATTCAAAGAAGTAATGTTCAGCATCCTCTACAACTTCACTACATTCGCAGTAGGGAGTTTCTCTGATATGGTTATTGCAAAGATCACAATTAAGACTGCTACATTTATTTCGAATTATTGCATGCATAACTGAAAACGATCGATCTCCCTCGAAATATTATGGTGGTATATTATATTGAATATATAGTTGTTGGGCGCATGATGTTTTGAAGTGTCTACATTTCTCAGCAACGGGTCAGTTTCATTCCAGAGTTGTACCGAAGATGGTATAAACGATTGTTTGTATACTTCCAGTCGTGTAGTGGGGACATTTAAATCAAATTGATTTCTAAGATTGTAACGAGATATATTATTAACAGTGGGTGGAATCAGGTTAGAAATATAACTATAGGTACTTGATTATTGTTGGCTTTGTACATAATCGAAAGCTTTTGTATACTACCTCGAACAGATAGAAGTTGCCATCCAACTTCTTGCCTTAAGTTGTCGAGTGATACTGACCGTGTTAATCCTATTACTATTGTCGCGGCTTCATTCTGAATTTTTTCCAACAAATTATTTTCATATTCTGTACACCCATCCCAGACTGATGAAGCATATTCTAGTATAGGTCTCATATAAGATATACATATTTGGTTTAAAGACTGTCTGCTTATCTTAATTTTTAGGTTACGCATTATTCCCAATACTCTCGTAGTCGAATTAATTATATGTTGTATGTGTTTATGCCATTTCCCGTTATTGCTCAATGTTAAACCAAGATGCTTATGATCGTCAACAAAGGTTATGGACGTGTTCTGAAAGATTAAGTTTAAGGGTCGATCAAGTTGTCTTAACCCAGTGGGCAATTGACGTCTAAGGGACGTTGTTTAGACGTCTTTTTCTGACGTTGGATAGACGTTGAAAAGTAGTTGAATTTGCAAATTGTTTAGACGTCATGAAGATGACGTTGAAATGACGTCATTTTCACAACGTTGTATCAACGTCATTTTCACAACGTTGTATCAACGTCATTTTCACAACGTTGTTTCAACGTCATTTTCACAACGTTGTATCAACGTCATTTTCACAACGTTGTATCAACGTCATTTTCACAACGTTGTTACAACGTCGTCAACATGACGTCTAAGCAACTTTGAACTGACGTTGAAACAACGTCACAATGACGTCAAAACAACGTTGTGAAAATGACGTTGATACAACGTTGTGAAAATGACGTTGATACAAGGTTGTGAAAATGTTGAAACCACGTAACCTAACGTTGATTGATTGATTGATTATTGGTGTTTAACGGCCTATCAACAGCTAAGGTCATTTAAGGCCGGGCCAACAGGATGGATTTTCCCGTATTCAACCTGTCCACAATGAGGGAAATTCCCAAAATCAGAACTCAATATTTACATAACAATATATTCAGTCCTGAAATTAGAATATCCTGACCTGGTGCCAGGTCCATACCGCACCAGAGTCACTTAGCTCTGCCCCAAAGTAATAGGGTTAGCTATATTAAAGCTTATTACTTCTTAATGGAGCATAACAGGATTTAGCTCTCAAGTACAGGGGGCATGTAAAGGAGGGCTAAACCATGTAAGTCGGCATTCCGGAAAGGATGAATACCGATCGTAAACTACACCTTCGCTGCTCCCAACCAACCACCACCCAAGCCTAACGTTGAAGTAGCACCAAAATCATCCCAATCCTGCAACGACTGTACAAACAATGTGCATTAACACAAACAGTGTAAACAAGTCACAACACAAGCCCAGCCTTGTATTCACACGTTTGATGGATTATTGATATTTTATGGCTCATATGAATGTCTAACTTTGTCATTTGGGTCGCATACACACAGAAGCACATCTAGTGTTTTGTAACCTGTTAATCTGGATAGAAATCAGCAAGAGGGATTGATTATAGAGCTTCAAATAAGTGTCAGTTTTCCGTAAAAGACAATTGTAAAAAATTGAAATTAACTTATTTCAATGGGTTGGTATACATGGAATTGATAAAAAAAGGTTTGAATGACAAGAATAACACTTCATTTTCAAAATAACGAGTCAAAAACCCAACATGTATCTGAAGCTCTTGTATATACTATTCCCAAACCTTTTGAGCTGAGCAACAACACTCAAAGACAAACGAAGAACAATTTAATTCTTTATTTTTTTCCTTATCAAACAGCAAAAGGTTGTTCATGGCAGGAACTTTCATTACAGGTGATCACTGATCAGCCCTTCTTCCGCCACCACCTCTTCTGTCTGGTGCGTACTTCAAAACAAAACCGACCCAATTTTCAGTTTCTTGGCATGCTCTGTGCCTGGAAAGGACTTCTGGGCACTTGCTGAAATGAACATGAACTAATTGGGAGTGATTTTGATGTCACTTTAAGGGCCAATTCAGTTTTGACGTAAGAATGGATGGGGTGGGGACACTCATTGGTAGGGGGGGGGGGGGGGGGGGGGGAGGGGGGGGCACAGTATATGTTTGGCAAAGTTAGTTAGGCTATCATGCAAGTGTATTGCACACAAAAAGAACGGTATCCGGACAGAACCCCCTCGGACAAAACACCCTCAACCTAAAAATTACAACATGGAGCGGGTTTCGTCCATGTAGTCATTTTTGTGCTGAGGCTGTTTGTCCGAGGGTGTTTTGTCCTTCACTAAAAAATAACTTGTGGCTATATCCACTGAGCCACACCGGCTCCTGGCACTATGTAGAATACTTGCTGCATAACATTATTATAACTAGAACGACAGTCGCCCACGACCGCATTGTATCCCCCTTGCCGCCATGTCAGAAAATATTCAACAAAGGGGAATAACTCCAAAATCAGCGACCCGAGAGTTGTGGTTCTTGTGCGCGACACGTTGTTGACTCGTTATCTATGCATGAATGAAGTTTTGTTCAAATTATTCCATGCGGTTTCAGACTTATAGCCCGGACACCAAAGTGTCTGCGGCGGCGGCGTGACGACGTCAGATACATAGTATCCCTGACTATCGTCAGGGGGATACAATTATAGCTGCCCGCCCCAGCACTTTTCTGTTCCGAAAGATGAACCCTGTGTCCTTATTCTTTTACAGGAAGAATATGAACCATGAAAGTATATATTAGCTTTGCCAACAGTTGAGACCCAGAACAATATGCGTGCATATCCAAATCCGCTTCGGTGTCTGCCCGGTTGGCCATTCAGTGTTCAGTTTGTTGGACACGTCTTATTCAAATTTTAACCCTCCTCCCTTGCTATTACAGTTGTATGAATGTGCCTTCATGGTCAAACACACATTCCTTTGTAATGTAATTGAAATATATCTTTGTAACTCTTATTTACGGTATTGGAGATATACTCCAGATAAGAAATGTATATAATGGCATAATAATAATCAAAAATAAAACAAAGGGCAATAACTGAAAATTAGCATCGCGAGAGTCGTGGTTCTTGTGCGCGACACACCATTGGGTCGATACCTATGCATGTGTGAATTTGTTTCGTCATATTCTATACGGTATTGGAGTTATACATCCGAACACGAAATTGGACCAAAAACGAACAAAGGGCAATAACTGAAAAATTAGCATCGCGAGAGTCATGGTTCTTGTGCGCGAACACACCGGTTGGGTCGATACCTATGCATGTGTGAAGTTTCATAAAAATGTTCTATATGGTATTGGAGTTATACTCCGAACACGAAATTGGACAAAAACGAACAAAGGGCAATAACTGAAAAATTAGCGTCGCAAGAGTCGTGGTTCTTGTGCGCGACACACTTTTGAGTCGATACCTATGCATGTGTGATGTTTCGTCAAACTATTCTATACGGTATTGGAGTTATACTCCGAACACGAAATTGAACCAAAAACGAACAAAGGGGAATAACTCCAGAATTAGCGACCCGAGAGTTGTGGTTCTTGTGTGTGACACGTCGTTGTCTCGTTATCTATGCATGGATGAAATTTCGTTAAAATATTCCATACGGTTTCAGAGTTATACTCCGAACAAGAAAGTGTCTGCGGCGCCGGCGGATGCGGCGGCGTGACAACGTCAAATCCATAGTATCCCCCGACTTTCGTCGTCGGGGGATACAATAATGAATACTCCACCCAATCTTACCTTGAATAACCTGGTAGAGGGCTGTTTTCTCAAAGGCCAGCTTGCCTTTGTTGCCTTTCAGGTTGTATTTGGCCATCAGATCATTCGTCATCACCCTGGTAAAAAAAGCAGCAAATAAACGTCTCACATCTAGTACATTTGATTGATTATTGGTGTTTAATGGCATATCAACAGCTATGGTCATATAAGGCCGGGCCAACGGGTTGGACTATCCGTCATTCAACCTGTCTATGAGAGAAATTCCCAAAATTTCCCTCAGAACTCCATATTTACAGCACTAAATATTCAGTAACCTGAAATCAGAATATCCTGACTTGGTGCAAGGTCCATGCCACACCAGTCACTTAACTCTGCCCCAACGTAATATGATTAGCTATAATATAAGCTTATTACTTCTTAATGGAGCACAACAGGATTTAGCTCTCAAGTACAGGGGACATGTAAATGAAGGCCAAACCATGGAAGTCGGCATTCCGGAAAGGATGAATACCAATCGTTAAATTACCCTTTGCGTGCTCCCAACCACCACCCAAACATATAGTACCGAAGGTGACTGGGTAGAACAAGCAGTGATCCTGTACTTAACTATTCGATATATTATTCTATAGAAATGTATTAACAGTGTTTTCTATGCACTCGGAAACTGTTTGTACCCTCAAGCTGTGTGTGATGTACATTTCCCATGTACCAGCCAACTATAAGTCAGCTACATAGTCAGTGAGTATATTATCATCATAGCAGTACTTACTTGTTCATTTGCTTCCCAATGTTGTCCCTCGAGGTCACTCCTCCAATATTTGAAAGTTGTTGAATCTGGAAAATCAACAAATGCAATGATAAATAATGCTATTACAGTGTGAGACGGCGGAAACTAATAATTCAAATGAGTACAAAATGATTTAAATTACATAGCAAACATCACTAGAAATGTGGCCTGTCGGCACACGAATGAACCCCCGCTGGCAGCCATGTGTGTGTGAAATATGTATTTAGTTACGGGGGTGGGACGAATGTGGATTTGTCACAGGGCAGTAGAGGACCATTGGAGGAATGCGTGTGTGAAATGTGAAGCAGATCCGAGCAAGGAAACAGAAATTATGAACCATTTACCCGGCGTTAAGATTTCGAACGCACCAAGTCTGTGACCTTGACCCTGGGCTTAGCGGGGGCGGGCGGGACGAATGTGGATTTGTCACAGGGCGGTAGAGGACCATTGGAGGAATGTGTGTGTAAAATGTGAAGCAGATCCGATCAAGGAAACATAATTTATAAGCCATTTACCCCCACGGCGTTAAGGTTTCGAATGCACAAAGTCTGTGACCTTGACCCTGGGCTAAGCGGGGCGGGACGAATGTGGACTTGTCACAGGGCGGTAGAGGACCATTGGAGGAATGCGTGTATGAAATGTGAAGCAGATCCGAGCAAAGAAACAGAAATTATAAGCCATTTACCAGGCGTTAATGGTTTTGAATGCACCAAGTCTGTGACCTTGGCCCTGGGCTTAGGGCGGGGCAAACGTGGATTTGCCACAGGGCGGTAGAGGACTATTTGAGGAATGCGTGTGTGAAATGTGAAGCAGATCGGAGGAGGAAGGAAACAGAAATTATAAGGCATTTACCCAGCGTTAAGGTTTTGAACACACTAAGTCTGTGACCTTGACCCTGGGCTTAGAGGGGGCGGGACGAACGTGGTATTCTTACATTTGCCCAAACATCTACGGTTGCTGTGGAAAATCAGTTACCGTATCGGAGTTGACGGAAGTTCCAGTGATACGTACACTTGATTTGTTTATTATTTTTCACAGCAACGGTAGATGTTTGGGCAAATGTAAGAATACCACCAAACGCAGATTAACAATACGCGTTTGGTGCTCCATATGACATCGTAATCCGTTATATAATAAGGAAAATATAAAAGAATACAAATTCGAAGCAGAGGCGATTTTTCTTGTTGTTGTTGTAGTCGTGACCACGTGATTACACACCTTGATAACAGGATTTAGCTCTCTAGTACAGGGGGTCAGTAAATGAAGGCCAAACCATGTAAGTCGGCATTCCGGAAAGGATGAATACCGATTGTTAAACTACCCTTTGCTACTCCCAACCAGTAAGTGACTGGACAGTGTCCAACCACCCAATGCTGCAGTAAGAAGTGTTATGTTACGTAGTGTTACGCAGCAGTTACGTTTTCACAGCTAATAAGCACTGCTGAATTTTGTTTGCAAACAAAAATCAAGTATGCAGCCATAGCCACTGAGTACATGCATTGGATCTACCTTTGTCAGAGACTAAACTACCATGCAGTATGATGAACCTGTAGAAAAGTATACCTCATGCCAATTTATTTTACCATAGTAGACCCAGATCAGTCTGATCAGACCATATTTGCTGTGTCAATGTGAATTTCAGAAAGTTGTTTAGTTACGAAACACATAATATATACACGTACATGCAGTGTTGTCCACGGCCACTTATATAAAGGTGGTGTCCCCACCTTGTCCTGAGGCACCCACATTATAATTTTCAATAACTCAAATTTGATGTGCATTTATATTAAATAGCAATCATCTTCCAAATCAACGTCTGGCATTGAATTCATCAACATATATTACACCTAGAACGACAGTCACCCACGACCGCATTGTATCCCCCTTGCCGCCATGTCAGAAAAAAAAGGGGGGGGGGGGGAGTAACTCCAAAATTAGCGACCCGAGAGTTATGGTTCTTCTGCATGACATGTCGTTGACTCGTTATCTATGCATGAATGAAGATTCGCTAAAATATTTCATACGGTTTCAGACTTATAGCCTGAACACGAAAGTATCTGCGTCGGCGGACGGCGTGACAACGTCAAATACATAGTATCCCCCGACTATAGTCTGGGGGATACAATAAGATCACTTTTAAACAATTCTTTTTGTATTCCCACTATTAACCCATTGCATTCGGAATACACTTTTAGGGTGATGTAAATTTCACACATACTTTTCTCCATTTTCCATCAATGTATATGCTGTGACCACTCATTTGAACCTTCTCGATGAGGCGGTTCAAATCGTGGTCACGGCATATACATGAAAGCATGAATATGAAAACTATTCAAAATTTTCTCCTGAGAAATAGTGTTTAATAAGTGTACTGTGTATCCTCAGAATGCTATGGGTTAATGATGAAATTAGCAATTTCGTTTCAGTAATTTTGCACATTAATTTTAGATATTTTCAAAATTCCCTCACTTTATAATTTCGGGTGATGGAGAACATTGATCACACATTTATAAATATCACGTAAATTGATAAATGTTGCAATTGCTAAATCTTAGTCAAACTCAATTAATCACGCTTCTATATACCAATAAACAAACTTCTTTTTCAATATTTCAATTGCTAAATCTTATACTGTTTACTTATACTTATACTGTGTACGTTTTGACCACGTTTGTGTACACATTGACCAGGACTGCTGTGACAGAGGTTTGTGAAAATTGCACGCTTAATCTCTTTGAAACTGCGATGACCATTAATAAACACATTATACATGTATACAAACACGTTAAAATATGTGACCTACATATATACTGTATATATATATATATTAAAACTAGAAAAAGTCGATGGCGCGCCATCGCAATATACCCACTTTCCCCAAATGCTAAGTCCGAAAGGGGGAGGTAATCCATGATGGAGGGTCGGATAAAAAATCCGAATTCACTTTGCGCATCAGCACATCAAAACGAAGCTACGAACCAAATATCAGACGAAGTAGGTATAAGGTGAAAAAGTTTTTCGACCTACGAGGAAAAATAGTGAAATTCTAGTCCGAAAAGGGGGAGGTAATCCATGATGGAAGGTCCGATCAAAAATCGGAATTCACTTTGCACATCATAACGAAGCTACATATCAAATATCAGAAATGTAGGTATTAAGGTGAGAAAGTTTTTCGACTTACAATGAAAAATAGGGAAATTCTGAGTCCGAAAGGGGGAGATAATCCATGATGGAGGGTCGGATCAAAAATCCGAATTCACTTTACGCATCCGCACATCATAACGAAGCTACATACCAAATATCAGGCGCGTAGGTATGAAGGTGAAAAAGTTTTTCGAGTTACAAGGAAAAAATTGGAAATTGTGAGTCCGAAAGGGGGAGATAATCCATGATGGAGGGTCGGATCAAAAATCCGAATTCACTTTGCGCATCTGCACATGATAACGAAGCAACATACCAAATATCAGGCGCGTAGGTGGGAAATTGTAGGTGGGGAAAAAGTTTTTCGAGTTACAATGGAAAAAATAGGGAAAATTGTGAGTCCGAAAGGGGGAGATATTCCTGATGAGGGTCGATATCAAAAATCCGAATTCACTTGCGCATCTGCACATGATAACGAAGCTACATACCAAATATCAGGCACGTAGGTATGAAGGTGAAAAGTTTTTCGAGTTACAAGGAAAAAAAATGGGAAATTGTGAGACCGAAAGGGGGTGATAATCCATGATGGAGGGTCGGATCAAAAATCCGAATTCACTTTGCGCATCTGCACATGATAACGAAGCTACTACCAAATATCAGGCACGTAGTATGAAGGTGAAGTTTTTTCGAGTTACAAGGAAAAAGTGGGAAATTGTGAGTCCGAAACCGGGGGAGATAATCCATGATGGAGTCGATCAAAAATCCGAATTCACTTTGCGCATCTGCACATGATAACGAAGCTACTAACCAAATAGGCGCGTAGGTAGAAGGTGAAAAAGTTTTTCGAGTTACAAGGAAAAAATGGGAAATTGTGAGTCCGAAAGGGGGAGATAATCCATGATGGAGGGTCGGATCAAAAATCGAAATTCACTTTGCGCATCTGCACATGATAACGAAGCTACATACCAAATATCAGGCGCGTAGGTATGAAGGTGAAAAAGTTTTTCGAGTTACAAGAAACGTGACAGACGTACGGACGGACGGACACCCGTGACGAAAACAATATACCCATTTTTTTTTCCTAAAAAAGTGGGTATAATAAACACTTGCTGCGATTTAAAATTTCATCAATATTATCACTGCTTGTGGATTCCCAGGAAGATTTCCATATATAAAACAAATAATTAACTTTCGCCAGTTATATTGTAATAAACATGTTTTGGCAGCGCATGAAAAAAAAAAAGGTTTTGCTCAGAATTATTGAAAATAAAAATGAACAGCAGACGACCAACCCCCAAGGATCATTTTTTGTTGGAAAATTATAATTATTTTCTTTGTTTCCCAGTATATGTTGTTACCACTCACTAGAACCCTCAAGTCGAGACAGTTCAAATGAGTAGTAACAACATATCCTTTTGAGAAGAAATGAAAAAAAAAATGATTTTTTTCCCCCCACAAATGTTCAAATCACTCTAGTTGTATAACGGCTTTAATCAAAAACATGTAATACATTTCATAAAATATCTTTAAATTCAATTGTGTTTGCATCAGAATAAAACATAATGGGACATCTAAATAATTTGTAATTCACAATTTTCCTATGAAAATTAAGCATAATGGAGTTTCAGTTTGGGACATTGACGATATAAAGATTTGACTTTCTATTCTGTGTATGTTTTGACTTGGTTACGTTTTGACCCGGAACCATCTATAAATAGCTATCATGCTATGTCACTGAAAAGATTGCGTGGTATAAATATTAATTTTAAATAGATCTGAACTAAATCATACGTTGGCAGAACATAAGAGTCTCCAGTCGAGACGATTCTTATGTGATGCCAAAACTTGTTTTAGTGATAATAAATATGATAAAAATGACGAAAATAGACAGAACTTTGTTATGAATTACAAGGCCTGTGATCATTGGTAGCTGGTCAACTCGTACCCAGTCCATGTCATACCCAGTCCATGTCGTACTCGGTTTGGTCATCTCGTACCCACATCTTGGTCATCTCGTACCCACATCTTGGTCATCTCGTACCCATACCCTACCATCTCGCACCCATAGTAATTTTGTATATGTTTTTATTTATTTTTCTTTAATTTTATTTCATTCCAGGTACTGTTTTATTATTTAAAACAATGCATATATTATTTAATATGAACGAAGCTTATATTTAAGGGTGTGAATTGGTTCTAGAGGCGAAAATAATAGCCACGTATCGTAACGATGCCATTCCAATGAAATTGCACCACATATTTTAATAGTTTTAAGACAGAAATACTCAAATTAAATAAGTGTCATCTGCTGCACATATTTGAACTATTTTCAGCAATTATTTTACCATGAAAACAGTGAATATATGTTGGAATTTACGAGCAATTCGACACAAGCAAATGGCACTTATAGGTTTTCTTTTTAAGTGTTCCCGGGATCACAAAGTTTGGACTGGGTACGAGATGACCCCTTTAATACGTATAATATATACATCAACTTTTGGCCAAAACCAATCGACATAGGCCTACTATTCAATTATTATATAACAATGGCATTAACCCATTGCATTTGGAATACGCTTTTAGGAGTATGTAAAATTCAAACTTTTTTTTTAATATATTTTTTTTATTTTTCCATCTAAAGTAAAATATGTTGTGACCACTCATTTGAACCGTCTCGACGAGACGGTTCAAATGGTGGTCACAACATATACATAAAAGCATAAATATGAACATTATTCAAAATTTTCTTCTTACTAATAGTGTATCCTCAGAATGCAATGGGTTAAGATCAAATTTCAAGTCTAAATATGCATAAAAAGCAATTTCTTTTATATATGTTATTTGGACTGGGTACGAGATTACTTATTTTTTCGTACCTATGGGTACGAGATGACCAAACCGGGTACGACATGGACTGGGTACGACATGGACTGGGTACGAGATGACCCCGGAACCTGATAATTCATGCCATGCAGATTATATAAACGTTGTCATGCATATTTGAATTACAAATGTTAGTGAAAACGTATTAGGAGACGCGCATAACAACAATATACTTACATGATAATCGATGATAAATCCAGATCCTTTGTCTAATATTGAAACCGCTCGATTTCGCTTCGAAGATAAAGAGAAATGGCGCAATAATAATTAAATATAACCTTTGGCGAAAAGCTCCGAGATGGTTCCGAATGATTTGAAGTCATTTAGCTGGATACCGGCGTCTTCCTCACCGGTATGCATTGGCGCGGGAACCAGTTCCTATGACATCTGACATGCACGCTAATAAATCTCCTGCGATCACAGGAGATAATTTGCACCAGACTGCAGTGAACTACTATGTATGTACGCCAAGCCCAACATAACATGCATAAGTAATCGTCTATGATATACAATTATTACTTTACATGGCATAAATATGGAACCAGCCTACTAAAGTTTACACTAAATTATGTTGGTATGAAATCCAGGTCTGCAGCTCGTTCATTCATGGCGTATCTATATGTTGACATAGATAAATAGATCTACTGACAATGATTGCCTTTTAGTAGCCGGTACCAGACATTTATTCGACATCGCAAACGGACGTTGTTCCGAGGTCGTACTTCTGACATCAACCCGACGTTGTATTTGTGTCGCGACGAACTATGACTAGCAAACAACGTCGTACGGACGTCGTATTTACGACGTCGTTTCAACGTCGGGGTTTCGACGTCGGATTGACGTTGGATTTGAGTCGCCGACGTCGCGACCTAGATACAACATATATACAACGTTGTACCGACGTCGTGTGTTTGCTGGGAATGTTAGAAGCATCGCTTTGGATTGAAACCAACCAACCATTGTTTAGCCCAATCAGAAATCATTAACAGGTCATAATTTATTATGCCTTCTAGATCATCAACATTTGTTGAAGAAAAGGACAGAAAGCTGTCGTCAGCAAATAATCGAACAATACTTAATAGATGGTCAGTTATGTCGTTGACATATATTAGAAATAGTAATGGGCCGAGTACCAAACCTTGTGGTACGCCAGCAGTAACTAATTTGGTATCTGAGGTTGTGGACCGTATTGATACGGACTGTTTCCTGTTCGACAAGTAGTTTTCGATCCAGTGTAAAATACAATAATTTAATCCATTTTGCCTTAGCTTAAATATTAACCCCTTATGCCATACTCTATCAAAGGCTTTAGAAATATCACAAAACACTATACATGTAAATTGTCGTTCATCAAATGCCTGACATATTTGATGGTGAATGTCTATAAGTTGATATACCGTTGAGTGGCCTGGTAAAAGTCCAGATTGCCTGTTATAAATCAATTGTTGTGAGTGCAAGTAATTATAAATATGTTTAAACATTATTCTCTCCATTACCTTACCTAGACAGCTTATATAATAACGATATCGGGCGATAATTTGAAGGCGTCTGTGGACACCCCTTTTTAAATAGAGGAATTACACTTGCTAATTTCCACGCCATCGGAAATTGATATTCATTAACAGATCTATTAAAGAGGATCGCCAGAGGTTTTGAGACGGATGTAATATATAGTTCCTTTTAACATTCTATGACTAATTATATCGTATCCACAAGCTTTATTTGTTTGCAAAATTCGTATTATATCTCTAACCTCAGATTCATTTATATTAATCGTATCAAAAACTTGGTTAGTTTTTAATTCAAACGGTGGTAAAGTAGAGTTAGTATCATCAACAGTTGATATTGAAACGAAGAAGTTGTTAGCAGTTTGCTTTTTCGGCATCAGACAAATATAAATGTTCGATGTTACCGTCATTGGTTTTTAATGGAGGAATATAGTACCACTTGACTTGTTGTCTTTCACAAAGTGTCGGACTAGCTTCCAGAAATATCTTTTGTTATTCGAAAATGATTCTGTTAGATTAAACTCTATGTCGTTATAAAATGCTTCTCTTGCATGTTTATTCATATTATTAACTTTATTCCGAGTTGTTTTGTATCTATTCCAATCGTCCACCCGTCCAAATTGTATTGCTTTCTTTCGTAACTTGTCCCTTAGCTTGCTTGTTTGGCGAATTACGGAATCATACCATGGTTTATCGTTAGGCCGCACAGTAACTTGACTGCATGGAATGCATTGCTTAGCTAGCTCAATGAACTTAGATGTAAATATATTAGATGCATCATCTACACTACCATTATTTAAAATTGTCCAATCAGTATTAAGCATGAGCTCGTTAAATTTAGCACAGTCTGCTCTTTTATAGTTCCATACAGTTCGTTTATATGAATTATTATATGAATTTTCAGCTGGTATGATGACACATACATGTAGCCTTATGATCATGCACTTATGTTTGGCGAAACAGATATTACATCGCTTTTGAGAATGATCTAATTTTGGTTCACAATAATTGGATCCAGTAAGGTTGAAGTAGTAGCTGTTTCCCGAGTTGCGGATGTAATTATGTTTCTCAATGAATTTATAATCATTAATCTTTTAACTTGTGGTTTTGTACATTTAATTGATCTTCATTTACATCGCCAACAATAATGATATTATGTGTTATATCTGATACCAGTTCTAGATTGCGATTAAGTAATTCCCAAAATTCGATATTCGACGACGGGGGTCGGTAAATCGTGCCAATCAAGAACGTTTTGTGAAAGTAGACTGTTCCGTCAAAAAAGGGAACTAACTCATGGAAATCAATCCGCATGACCCCGTGTTTGGCATGGATCTAGAAGCGGCTTAGGTCACTGACTCCAGAAATGGAAGTAACACAATTAAGTTTTCCGCAGGTAGTTTGCGATTGTCATGTTTGTGTGAATGTGGGTCTGTGGGAAATAAATTGCCTGCCTGTTTCCTGTATGAGACACTCGCTGTCCCGTGAGACCTTTTCGCTAGGTGGCGTTTATTTATAATTTAACAATGGCTGCGCCCATGAGACATTTGCGACTTTGGAACAGCAAAAGGTGACACCCAGTTTTTGCACATTTTGATGCCGTAGTGGCTACGTGGACACTTACATCCATATGCATTTTCAACATATACAATACGTAATACATTTAGTGTGGCTATCAACTTACTGAACTTGCGAATTAATTATGTGACACTTCGATGCTTTGGCCCATACACATTCGGACCAATGCTATTTGGGGCCATGGGTATGTCGGACCACGTTACTCGTAGAGTAGGGGGACCAGTGCTTGTGGTATGTTTCAATAGTTTCACTAATTAAAACATGCACACAATTGTTTTATTTTTCATATCCTATAATATTTTTAATATTTTACAGGCGATAGTGGTCTAGAGACTAGAGCATCGGACTGTAGTTGCGAAGGTAACTCTTGCAATCTACTCTCGTACCGTCCGCAGGCAGAGTTTGGATTCCTCTGCAGAATTGCAAATCAGAAGGTTAAATGCGGGATCGAACCGGTTGACTGGCCTTGAATGGCCTTAGCTGTTGATAGTCCGTTAAACACCAATAAACAAACAAAAAACTTCACAATCCGCCGACACTTACGGACTTGGCCATTCTTTACGTCAAAATATTTTTCCATCAAGCTATAACTTCAATATTACTGCATGGATTACGTTAATATTCGCACACTTAATACATTTGGGCACATGCGACACGTTCACACAAGCAGTAACATGACCTTCCGAAGGTTGCCAAAGCACTTAGCCATTTTTGCATCAAAACGTTTGTCACAGTTTCTCCATTACCAGTATGCCATATCTTCCACATATTTATCCCCTCGCCAATAGGCAAGAGGGGATTTAGCATTAGCATACAGTGTTAGTCCATGTACATGTGTACATAGAGGGGATTTAGCATTAGCATACAGTGTTAGTCCATGTACATGTGTACATAGAGGGGATTTAGCATTAGCATACAGTGTTAGTCCATGTACATGCGTACATACGTTAGTAACACCTTTCATTTTTCAATAACTCATGAACCGCTTCACCGGTTTTGATAATACTTGGTCACAATGGTGCTTTGTTTTGCATATGACCCATGTCCGACTGCCCAAGGTCAAGATCACCTTTTTTTAAATTATCAATGCTGCCAGCAAGGGGCTTGGCTTAGTGATAACGATGCCCTTGTTTCAATTATTTATTTAATATTTTGAAACTTGTGAAAATATGCGACACACACATGTGATCATTAATGTGACATTTTTTACCTTCACATAATCGCTGAAACACTTAGCATATTTTTACATCCAGGTGTTTGTAACAGTTTTTGTCTTGCCTACACATGTGTGGGGAGACGGACATATACACATCTTTTTCCGCGGTGGCGGCGTCAACAATTGACAAATTATTTGACCCTAAATATATAAGGCCTAAATTAAAATATTGTTTGTTTGATCTTTACCTACCCAACATTTCAGGCTTGGGTAGGTAGGTAGGTAAATTATTTTATTATACCCACTTTTTTGTAAAAAAAAAATGGGTATATTGTTTTCGTCACGGGTGTCCGTCCGTCCGTACGTCCGTCCGTCCGTCACGTTTCTTGTAACTCGAAAAACTTTTTCACCTTCATACCTACGCGCCTCATATTTGCTATGTAGCTTCGTTATCATGTGCAGATGCGCAAAGTGAATTCGGATTTTTCATCCGACCCTCTATCATGGATTATCTCCCCCTTTCGGACTCAGAATTTCCCATTTTTTCCTTGTAACTCAAAAAACTTTTTCATCTTCATACCTACGCGCCTCATATTTGCTATGTACCTTCGTTATCATGTGCAGATGCGCAAAGTGAATTCGGATTTTTCATCCGACCCTCCATCATGGATTATCTCCCCCTTTCGGACTCAGGATTTCCCATTTTTTCCTTGTAACTCGAAAAACTTTTTCACCTTCATACCTACGCGCCTCATATTTTGCTATGTAGCTTCGTTATCATGTGCAGATGCGCAAAGTGAATTCGGATTTTTCATCCGACCCTCCATCATGGATTATCTCCCCCTTTCGGACTCGGAATTTCTCATTTTTTCCTTGTAACTCGAAAAACTTTTTCACCTTCATACCTACGCGCCTCATATTTGCTATGTAGCTTCGTTATCATGTGCAGATGCGCAAAGTGAATTCGGATTTTTCATCCGACCCTCCATCATGGATTATCTCCCCCTTTCGGACTCAGAATTTCCCATTTTTTTCCTTGTAACTCGAAGAAAAAACTTTTTCATCTTCATACCTACGCGCCTCATATTTGCTATGTACCATTTGTTATCATGTGCAGATGCGCAAAGTGAATTCGGATTTTTCATCCGACCCTCCATCCATGGATTATCTCCCCCTTTCGACTCGGAATTTCCCATTTTTTCCTTGTAACTCGAAAAACTTTTTCACCTTCATACCACTAGCGCCTCATATTTGCTATGTAGCTTCGTTATCATGTGCAGATGCGCAAAGTGAATTCGGATTTTTCATCCGACCCTCCATCATGGATTATCTCCACCCCCTTTCGGACTCAGAATTTCCCATTTTTTCCTTGTAACTCGAAAAACTTTTTCATCTTCATACCTACGCGCCTCATATTTGCTATGTACCTTCGTTATCATATGCAGATGCGCAAAGTGAATTCGGATTTTTCATCCGACCCTCCATCATGGATTATCTCCCCCTTTCGGACTCGGAATTTCCCATTTTTTCCTTGTAACTCGAAAAACTTTTTCACCTTCATACCTACGCGCCTCATATTTGCTATGTAGCTTCGTTATCATGTGCAGATGCGCAAAGTGAATTCGGATTTTTCATCCGACCCTCCATCATGGATTATCTCCCCCTTTTCGGACTCAGAATTTCCCATTTTTTTCCTTGTAACTCGAAAAACTTTTTCACCTTCATACCTACGCGCCTCATATTTGCTATGTAGCTTCGTTATCATGTGCAGATGCGCAAAGTGAATTCGGATTTTTCATCCGACCCTCCATCATCATTGGATTATCTCCCCCTTTCGGACTCATAATTTCCCATTTTTTCCTTGTAACTCGAAAAACTTTTTCACCTTAATACCTACGTGTCTGATATTTGGTTCGTAGCTTCGTTTTGATGTGCTGATGCGCAAAGTGAATTCGGATTTTTTATCCGACCGTCCATCATGGATTACCTCCCCCTTTCGGACTTAGCATTTGGGGAAAGTGGGTATATTGCGATGGCGCGCCATCGACTTTTTCTAGTTTTATTTGAGATTAAAAAATAAATTTTATGATTCGGAGCGTTTTGTAAATGGTTCTAATTAGCGAAAAGGAACCGAAATGGACGAAAATGGAATCCGCGTAACGCAAAGGAAAAAAAAAAATTGAAATTGGAATAAAAACTTTGGAGGCGGCGGGAAAAAACTGAGGCGGGCGGTAAAGATCAAACAAACAATATTTTAATTTAGGCCTAACATGGCCTATTCTATGCAAATTTTAGACCATTCCTTTAATCACAAGAACGCCACCAACGGCATGTATCCCATCGCTGTGGTGGCTGGATCACAAACATGCACATTGATACGGTAAATAAGTTATAGAAGAATAGATAAATGCGCATGCATCTACTGAAAGAAAATATGAATGATGACAAACATGCATATGAAAGTTCAAGTGAATCGCTCATATGGTAAAGAGGCTGTCTACTGAACTGGGAATTTCAAAGTTATTTGACCTAGACCTGGGACCAGGGGGAGCATGCTGGGGTGGGAAATTAATATACGGATGATGACAAACATGTTCATGAAGTGTGAAGACAATACATTAAATAATTTTTAATAGAATGGAGAAACTCGCACACAATACTGGACGGAAAATTTCAATATTATTTGACCTTGAAATTGGGCAAGGGGGAGCACAGCTGGGACGGAGAATGCACATATGAATGATGAGAAACATGCACATGAAGTGTGAAGCCAATCGTTCATACTGTAAAGAAGTTATAGGTGAATGGAGAAACGTGCACACATCTACTGGACGGAATCTTCAGTTTATTTTACTTTGACCTGGGTCCTTGGGCATGGAGAGTGGGGAGATGGGAATGAAAATGTGTATGATAATCAACATGTACATGAAACTTCAAGCCAATCGGTCATACAGTTAAGAAGTTATAGGAGAATGGAGAAACGTGTGCGCATCTACTGGACACAAATTTCAAAGTTATTTGGGCATGGGTGGGGTGGCGAATGAAAATATGAACTAGAAAAAGTCGATGGCGCGCCATCGCAATATACCCACTTTCCCCAAATGCTAAGTCCGAAAGGGGGAGGTAATCCATGATGGAGGGTCGGATAAAAAATCCGAATTCACTTTGCGCATCAGCACATCAAAACGAAGCTACGAACCAAATATCAGACGCGTAGGTATTAAGGTGAAAAAGTTTTTCGACCTACGAGGAAAAATAGTGAAATTCTAAGTCCGAAAGGTGGAGATAATCCATGATGGAAGGTCCGATCAAAAATCCGAATTCACTTTGCACATCATAACGAAGCTACATACCAAATATCAGGCGCGTAGGTATGAAGATGAAAAAGTTTTTCGAGTTACAAGGAAAAATAGGGAAATTCTGAGTCCGAAAGGGGGAGATTAATCCATGATGGGAGGGGGTCGGATCAAAAATCCGAATTCACTTTGCACATCATAACGAAGCTACATACCAAATATCAGGCGCGTAGGTATGAAGGTGAAAAAGTTCCACGACCAAAGGAAGAATATAAAAAAAGGAGTTATGAAGTATCAGGAACTAACGTTAAGGAAAAATTAAGGGGAAAATAGTGCACTGTCATGAATCACATAAAAAAGTGAAGCTTTGCGCATCTCAAGGATTAAGTTACCTACCAAATATCAGGTAAGTTTTCAAGTTACAAGAAATGTCTGTTTTCAAATATGGGCACAACAACAATAAGGTGGTTGGTTACATGTCTATTTTGAGACCAGCAGTATATCCACAGCTACGTCCAGGATGTGATTGGCCGGTTGGTTGTATACCTCCACTGGTTGTATATCTGGCCTCCACTGGTTGTATATCTGGCCTCCATTGGTTGTATATCTGGCCTCCACTCGACCACTTGTAGTATATCTGGCCTCCACTTGTAGTGTATCTGGCCTCCACTTGTAGTATATGTTATGTGATTGGCAGGTTGTATATCTGGCCTCCACTTGTTGTATATCTGGCATCCACTTGTACTCTATGTTGTGTCAATCATGGTGGTGCAATTCTGTCAAAGTGGTTTCCACCAGTGTGGTGTACATACAGACACCCTTGAACTTTGATACCATCAAATGGAGGATCTTTCACATCGCATGGAAGTGGAAGTATTTTAATCCACTTCCATGCACTGCGTGCTGGGTAGCTGGGTGTATACTCCCATATCGGCGTATCAAAGTAAGATGCAGTAGCTAACAGTTCCACCTCCTCTGCCCACTCACCGAATTGCGACATCCTCTGTATGTGGTGGGTGAACTCACTCATGGGTCTCGCACATATGGGTTTCTGATAGGCTCATTCATCAAAGGAACTCTACACATGGCTGCTACCTTCACTCTATCATCATTAGTTGGTGTTTGAAAGTCGGTCACCGATAAGTTACCTTCATCACTTCCAGTACATGCTATGTCAGCACACTTTTGTTTCTGTTTCCTTGCAGGTTTACATATAGGTTTGTCTGTGGTAATTTTAGCACTTTCAGAGAGTTGTTTGGAACAATCTACCGTCACAGCTGGTGCTACAGTATTCTGCTTCCATCCCGTTGCATTAATGCTGTCATTGGCATAGCTGGGTGCTGGTACCATACAAAATACAGCAGCATGGTCTGTGTAATATTGTGGCACTACGGCAGTATGAAGGCAAGGCATGCTTGAAGATACATATATATGGTCAATGATGGAGCCAAGTCTGTGAGTCTGTGTCTGAATCAGCTGCACCATAGGAGTGCTATCCGAGCGTTTGAATTTAGGATAGCCCTGAACGCCAACATCTATGTTGAAATCTCCGGTCACTATCAATTTGCTACCATCAGGAATTTGGCTAATCACCTGCTTCACATAATCTTCCAGTATTTTTGTTGAAACATGGTCTGGTCTGTAAAGTGTAACAATGTACAGTTCTGATATGGCTGGTATGTCGACAGACAGTGAGACAACAATTGCTTCAATATCACTTGATTCAAGCTGTGTGTGATGGATGTACTTAAAGTCTCTCGCGTAAATGGCAACACCACCTTTATCATTAGCCATACCGGTCTTTGTACTATTCAAACTGCTCCTATCTCGTCTTAGTAGGGAAAACCCATCCAGTGAATAGGTGCCACTGTCTTTTTCACTCAACCATGTCTCTGACAAGCATATGATGCTGCATGCTAGAATGGAATGGGAACACTTGAGATCTTTGTAGTGAGCAGGCAGTGACCGTATGTTGAGGTGGCATAGGCTGAATGGTGCTGACGTTAATGAACAAGTAACCTCCATGGTATCTGATGTGAATGATTTTTCTTCTCTAAGTCGCAACATCTCATATAGGACGGGCTTGGAAACTATGAGTTTTTTGTGGTTAAAGTGTTGTAAGTAGAGACCGGATAACGATGTACATCGACTAAGAGCAACATAATGCCTGACCTCCCCCCCCCCATGGAAAGTTACCATCAAATGACCCCACCAATTTCCAAGTGGATCATTTGACATATGCCTTGCACTTTGTGTATAGTAGCCGCAAAACATAATGTCAAAGGGAACTGCTTTCTGATGATATCGGCTTGAGAGAATCTGCCTATAGAAAATCGAGCTTCATCTGGTTGAATGGGAATAGGACTACCCACTGGCTTCTTGAATTTGACGTTGAGTGTTTTGCCAACAGTAGTATTGTCAAATTGCACCAGAATGGCTAATGGAGCATCTGAACTGACAATATTCTGAGGCTCCACATATCCAACAACCTTTCCTTGGGCTCCATTTACCAGTCCATCTGATACATCTATGTTTTTTATCAGCATCACACGAGCTCCCAGAGCAACAGTCAGCACTGATCTCAAACCACCAGTCTGCGATGGATTGTCCGGGATATTTATAACTGTGTTCCCAGTCACCACACCTTTTCTTGAATCTTTAGCTTTGATAATCCTCAAAGGACCCTCTAAAGTTTGCAACATCTTGGTATTATGCTGGTCAACTTGCAAGTTGGTGGGATAGACATGAAGGGCACCAAGAGGGTAATGCTCATCTTCCATGGAAATTTCACGTGTCCTTAATACAGCAGTATCTTCATCTGTCGTTGTGGCCAACCTCACTCGGTTCAACAAATCAGCAAAGTTAGCATCCTCCTTCTGTCTCATCACCTCAAAAAGTTCAAAGAACTCAAACTTATCTTTCCAGATATGTGTTGGATTAAGTCTTGCATACAGATCTTGAAATACACCATACACAGGTCTTTGACGAACAGGTTGTAACTGGTACAGGTCACCCACTGCCAATACACTCACTCCACCAAAATATACATCTTCACAGGTGCTACCCATTATATCCTGTAGCCTTCTGTGAATGTACCAGAGCATTGGAAGTCCCACCATGGAAATTTCATCAATTATCAACACTTTCAGAGACTGAAGATGAAATCGTAGAGTTGCAAGTTTGTCATTTGATAAAGGTTGATAGTCGCCATGTTTCGCATTCGGTTGAACTGGTATAGATAGTGCTTGATGTAACGTTGTTCCATCTATGTTGGTGGCAGCAACACCAGTTGGAGCAGTCAGCAATACTGTTACCCCATCTGGAGATTCACAAGAGTGGCTGTAATTCTCTTCTCATCATACTGACAGTGGCCTTTATCACATGACTTTTGCCTGTTCCAGCTCCACCGGTAAGGAATATATGAAATGGTTGAACAATGTGAGATGCATTCTTTTTCTGGATAAGCTTTTGTCTACACCAGAGAAGGCAAAAGTGGTCGAAAAACCGTCTTTGCTTTGGATTCAAGCTTTGTGCTATTGAATAGTATTCTGCTGTTGATAACCTGTGTGTCTGCATCTCTACAGAGTATACCGGTATGTCAGAGGTTGTGTTCAATTCTGGTGCTGTGCATTGTCCCACAAGCGCGGTTGGATCCAAGCAGGCTGTGTCAAGCAATTTGCCTTCTTCTATTTCATCTTCTACTTGGTGCTGATTCTCTGCTGCAATAGCATCCCAAGCACTATCCAAGTTATTTGGTTCAAAGTTATTCAAAGCGTCATCAAGTTCTTCAGAATTTTGCTCAAATATAGACACATTTCTATCAATTCTTCCTTTCACAGATTCATAATGATGTTCATATGTATCAAAACCATCAAGAAGGTCTTTCTGTTCATTGATCCATGGATAATACAACATAAGCATAGACCGGTAGTACTTTTCAGGTGTCTTGGTTTTTGAGAATCTTGGAGTTCTAATCACAATTCTTCGTGTGCGCTTTTTCATCACTCCCATGGCTTTTTTCAAAGTAATTTTCCCATCAGTAGCTTCATCTTCATCAAGTATATCATCTTCAGGCAGGTCTTTCGTTGACTTATTGTAGTCAACTCTGTATGATGCAGCGAATTCTGCAAGACAAAGAGTCTGCAAAGATTGGGGTCGAGCTGCGTATCTCTCAATTATGCCATGTTGGAAAATATCCTCCGAATCGTCGGGAAGCATTTGTAAGGTACTTCTTGATTTGAGTATTCGCACTCGAGTCTCAATGTCTCCACTATTAATGAAGTTGACTTGGCGAGATGCCCGTTTCAGTGGGATGGACAACAACCTGTAGACAGCCTCCTGGGCGCTCACTTCTCGATGATTGAGGAAAACATTACCCACTTTCCTCATTTGATGCCTGATCGAATCACTCTCTGCTGTCACTTCCTTTGCTGCCTCTTTCAACAACTTCCCCATTTGACGTTCTCCTTTGCTTATGTAGGACAGAATATACCTCGCACAGGCCCATGGATCTGTTACATATTGGATGTCCATATTGGCTTGCCAAATGTTCAATAATTGTGGGTTGTAGTTGTTGATAGATGTTTCTGATGGAGATTTCTTAGTAATGACAGTTGTAGAAGATGCTGATCTGTCCAGGGCTTCCATGTACATTTGTGATGAAACACCAGCACTTGTCAGGAGTTCTTCAAGTGGTTTGTCAGAAGACAGCTCTAACTGGTCATACACTAACTTCAATATCGAAGCATTTAACTCTTTTTGCCCCTTTGTCTTTTCTGGATTTACATCATCAGTTGTAAATGGATGAGAAATGATTGTTTTGTTTGTTGGAGGCCTCGGGAAGTGAAACCGACAGACTTTGCCTGTTTTTCTGCATGTAGATGAATGGGAATGCATCTGTAAAGAGGTCACTAGCTGTTGAAGTTGATCATCTTTGTTGGGCAGTTGTGTGCTAATGTAAGTGTCAATGAAATCACACACATCATTATCGGCCTGCTGATGAATCTTGGGAGCACCTTCTACCCAAAACAGACCATGTATATGCGGGGATCCTCGTTGTTGAAACTCAACACGAATGAAGTGATCAGCAATATGCCCCACTGGTTGAGCCACAGACAAAATAACTCCATGAAGAAAGTTCTGAATCTTGAAATCGAAGTGGCGGGCAGCAGTTACTGGATTTCTGCGGATCCACGAGCACCTTTCTTGCCAGTCCATATTAGATACATCATCTTCTGTTAGAATCTGTCCATACTGCTTGGCTATGATCTGAATGGTCTCTGGCCAACGTAGGTCTGCAGCACTTAGTGTAATGAACCATGTGGGAATTCCAAGTTGACGCACCATGGCATTAAGGTCTGACAATGTTCTTTCCCAGTATGGGTAACTACCTCTTATTTGTTGAATAAAGCGGTATGGCCTCATTTTGTTGCAGAAATTCAGAAGAGTCTCCAATGACACTACCTGCAGTTGGTGGTTTTTTAATTGACTTAAAGGACCCTTTCCTCATGGCAATGCTAATACTATCACACATTTGCTTCATTTCAGTGTAGTACTGGGCAAAGAAAAGGTAATCAATGTTTCTTGCAAATCTCGGATCAGCATTGAGAACTCTCTGATTGAAGTATTTTTTTGCAGATACTGGCGACCCTCTGGTGTCATTGATTCCAAAACGACCTTTCGGGAATTCCACAGGAAATGCCATTGGCTCACAATATATATCTGTCAACATACTAACAGGACGCT
This sequence comes from Conchocele bisecta, assembly GCA_029237695.1. Taxonomy (NCBI): domain Eukaryota; kingdom Metazoa; phylum Mollusca; class Bivalvia; order Lucinida; family Thyasiridae; genus Conchocele; species Conchocele bisecta. The sequence goes on along the minus strand of CM055265.1, from coordinate 92,499,709 downwards.
GGTTCTCACCAGGAGCCACACAGACTATGTTGTCAGCAGAAAGTGTTTTACTCGGTTGGCAGTCAGTTGGCTGGAGGCAACTATTGAAGGGCATTCCTCTCAAGCGTCTTTGTCATCTTTGTCACAATTAGCACACCATCTTCTGAGTCCTGTTGCTCATTTTCTTCTTTCATGTCTGTTGGTTCTTTGTCAACATTCTCATCATCACTCATTGGTGAAAACAACTGTTCTGCCAATGTTTCATTTGCTTCGAATGAATATTTGACCCACTCTTCGCATATGGTCACGTTTTTGTACAACGAGTTGGTAGCTAGAAGATACTGTAGAGCAGTAATAACTGCTTGTGGGTGAATGCATTGATATAAGGCATGTCCTTTATATTCCAACTTCCTTTTTAGCTTCAGTGGTACAAGACCTGTGCTAGTGGCAACCCTGGGTAGTGTAGTCATAATATCAGTAAGTCTTGATGGCACATTTATAACAGGGCCATGGATACCCTTCTGTCCTCCCTTGGGTAGATTGAATATCTGCATGAACGGAAGGCGTTGAGATACCAGCCTGGCCTCCAATGGACAAAGATCTGATAATTCTTGGGGTATTGAATCAAGCTGGAGACCATTATGCACACTTTGGGTTGGTAATTTGCTTTTCATTAAAGCACGGTGACATGTGGTACAGATCCATTCATGACCATCATCACTTTTGGATGCACTTAATATGTTGTTAATAGGTAAACTATCTTGTTTACTATATCTGTGGATGGAACATGTTTGACCGAATGTCTGTATAAACAGTCTGTTACAGCTTGTACAAATGAACACAGGACCCTCCTTAATAACTGTCTTGAAGTGAGTGGCTATTGTTTCTATATTTTTCTTTTTCTTTTGTTGGTTCTGCTTTAATTGTCAATTTTTGCTTTTTACTTCTTTTTACTTCATGTGATTCAGTTTTCCTTTTCTGTCTATGTGATTCTAAATTTGACAACCTTTCTGGTTCTTTTCTTAGTGGATTAGCCCTCTGACGCTTCTTGCTTTCTAAATTTATTTTATCACCTTTAAGTTTTGTATCTGGATCTGAACGCTGTTTCCGTTTTCTTATCATATCTTTGTTAATCTCTGTTGCTTTGAATGTTTTGTCACCTCTTAGTGTTTGTAAACGCATGCGATCTTTCACCGTCTCAATCACTTTAAAGTTTGGATCAGTTCGAACTTACTTTTCTTATCATATCTTTGTCGGTCTCTGCTGCTTGAATGTTTTTGTCACCTCTTAGTGTTTGTTTTCGCATGCGATCTTTCACCGTCTCTATCACTTTAAAGTTTGGATGATTTCGAACTTTACTTTTCTTATTCTACTTTGTTCCGGTCCTGCTGCTTTGAATTTTTGTCACTCTTAAAGTGTTTGTAAACGCTGATTTGCGATCTTTCACCGTCTCATCATTTAAAGTTTGGATCAGTTCGAACTTTACGTTTTCATATCTTTGTCGGTCTCTGCTGTTTGAATGTTTTTGTCACCTCTTTAGTGTTTGTAAAACGCATGCGATCTTTCACCGTCTCTATCACTTTAAAGTTTGGATGGATGAACTTTACGTTTTCTTATCATATCTTTGTCGGTCTCTGTGCTTTGAATGTTTTTTGTCATCTTTAGTGTTTGTAAACGCATGCGATTTTCTCACCGTCTCTATCACTTTAAAGTTTGGTCATCGAACTTTACGTTTTTCTTATCATCTTTGTCGGTCTCTGCTGCTTTGAATGTTTTGTCAACTCTTAGTGTTTGTATCGCATGCGATCTTTCACCGTCTCAATCACTTTAAAGTTTGTTTGGATCATTCGAAGTAAATTTACGTTTTACTTATCATTTATATCTTTGTTTACGGTCTCCCACTCTGCTGCTTTTGAATGTTTTGTCACTCTTAGTGTTGTAAACGCATGCGATCTTTCACCGTCTCAATCACTTAAAGTTTGGATCAGTTCGAACTTTACGTTTTATTATCATATCTGTCGTCTCTGCTGATTTGAATGTTTTGTCAACTCTTAGTTTGTGATAATCGCATTTATGCGATCTTTACACCGTCTCCAATCACTTTAAATTTTGGATCAGTTCGAACTTTACGTTTTTCTTATCATATCTTTGTCGGTCTCTCGCTGCTTTGAATGTTTTGTCACCTCTTAGTGTTTGTAATCGCATGCGATCTTTCACACCGTCTCTATCACTTTAAAGTTTTGATTAGTTCGAAGTTTACGTTTCCTCTGCACATCTACAGTACACTGACGATTTTTTATGTCTGCACTTAATCTGGATTTTGCTTTCCTTTCACTGGGAGTCATAGGCTTATTGGCAGTGCTCATATTTATTTCAGTCTCTGCTGCTTTCAATGTTTTGCCAGTTGTAAGTGTTTGTTTTTTCACACAATCTTTCACCGTCTGCATAACTTTTAAATTTTGATCAGTTTTAAATTTACATTTTGTCTGTGCATCTAGAGTACGCTCACGATTTCTGATGTCTGCACTGACTCTGGATTTTGCTTTCCTTCCACTTGAAACCATAGGCTTATTGACAGTGCTCATATCTTTCTGAGTGTCTGCTGTTTTGAATGTTTTGCTACTCCTTAGTGTTTGTAATCGCACACTATCTTTCAGCGTCTGTATTACTTCAAACTTTGGATTAGTTCTACGTGTAATTGTTTTTTTCGCATCTAGAGGACGCTCACAATCAATAATGTCTGCACTTAATCTGGATTTCGCGTTGCTTGCATTCCGAGTCATAGGCTTATTGCCAGTGCTACAATTCTTTACTTGTATGTTCTGTTTTCCAGTCAATTTATTTTTGTGGTGAAATGTAGAAGGTTGTCTTTCATTGTCATTTTGTTCAGTAATGCCATTAGGTTTCACAGATGTTGCCTTATTAATGCATGTACTGGTTGTCTCAGATTGATTGTGAAAAAAATAAATTTTCTTCTTGGTGATGTTGTTGCTTTGATTACATAGATAGACTTCTTTATTACCGCTACTGATACGTTTCTGTTTTTCTGAAATCTTATGATAAATTTCTATATTTGCAGTTGCTGTTTCACTGGTAAAAGTATGCGGTTTTACATTGTATTTCTCACTGTCACTGTTGTTACATATTGATTGAACAGAAGGACCAACGTGTTGTATAACGTCTTGGTCATGCTTAGGTTTTACTGACACTGGATCCATATGAAGGTCAGATTGAAGAACAGTCAATATTTCTGCTTTGTCTTCAATAGTAGTAGCTGGTTGTGATTGTAGTAACGAATTATGATACATATTAGGGACAGAATTTGTCCCCAACCTTGTTTTGCACAGAATATGTACATTAGTATTTGTATTAGGATAGTTTGAGTCATTAGATTCGTGATTTGCATTTCCATCTTCAGTCGCATTAGGAATGGTTGACAATTTGGAATTGTTAATGAGTTCATTATTATTATTATCATCAACTTGATTTTGATCATGTGTTTCCTGTTTAGAGCGATATTTGTTCACTTTTTGCTTGTTTTTTGCCATGGTAGCTCTTTTGGAAACATTCAACATGTTCTTCCGTGGTCCTGGATTGGATTTTATTGTCCCGATACACAAAAGGATGAGCAGAAGGTATTTCCACCAGAGACCAGGTATCGACGGAGAAGACATCTCTTCAATATTCCTGAGGTGTATTCTGGAAGAAAAGAGGAGAAAAAAGTTTCAAATATTTTCACTGACATACCGGTATGTGAACAAAAAGTGTCATCGTTAAAGAAAGCTAATCCCGTCACTGGCAGCCTTGTTAATATAAAAGTATGAAGGAGTTTAAGAAGTTTGCTCGCAGCTACCACCCACTTGAAATGAATCGAGAATTGAAAATTGGTTGAGTAAATGGACGTTAGAACATGAATAGGATTAGATGATGATGACTGGGAATGTAGATGTATATGCAAAATGCATTTGATGTTATTGTAAAGTAGGATTTTGAACAATTATGCAGTGAATAAGTGTGCAGTTTTAGAAATATGCATAACATGTAAGTGAATAAGTGTGCAGTTTTAGAAATATGCATAACATGGAAGTGAATAAGTGTGCAGTTTTAGAAATATGCATAACATGGAAGTGAATACAAAAGAATGTAATCAGTGCCAAAGTAATATGTTTGTAAGAGGTTTGCTTAAAGAATGAGAGAAATTCAACAATTGTGGTTGACAGTAATGAACAATAGAGGCAGACACATGTGTATGCTTGTAAATGATTGTTTTTGGAGAGAACAAAATTATTTTGTGGCACTGATGTAAATACTTGTGTAGTCAGTAGAAAAGTGGTTAGCAACAGTATATACTTACAAACCTAAGATGCTGATGTGTGGCTGAAACTGATACAATGCAAAAGAAGGTCAATCCAGCAGGTACACAAAGATGTATTGTTGTTGACACCTGCAAAATAGTGAGTGTTACATGTGGTACATGAGGCATATGTGAAGGTACATACAAGGAAAAATAGAAAAATTGTATGCAGTTTGTGCACCCGCGCATCATATTGAAGGTACATAACAAATATGAGAGGCGTAAGTATTAAGGTGAAAAACAATCCATGGTAGAGGGTCGGATGAAAAAGGCGAATTCACTTTGCGCATCCGCACATCATAACGAAGCTACATACCAAATATCAGGCGCGTAGCTATGAAGGTGAATGTTTTTTTCAAGTTACAAGGAAAAAATGGGAAATTGCGAGTCCGAAAGGGGGAGATAATCCATGATGGAGGGTCGGATGAAAAATCCGAATTCACTTTGCGCATCTGCACATGATAACGAAGCTACATACCAAATATCAGGCGCGTAGGTATGAAGGTGAAAAAGTTTTTCGAGTTACAAGGAAAAAATGGGAAATTGTGAGTCCGAAAGGGGGAGATAATCCATGATGGAGGGTCGGATGAAAAATCCGAATTCACTTTGCGCATCTGCACATGATAACGAAGCTACTTTTTTTTTCAAGTTACAAGGAAAAAATGGGAAATTGCGAGTCCGAAAGGGGGAGATAATCCATGATGGAGGGTCGGATGAAAAATCCGAATTCACTTTGCGCATCTGCACATGATAACGAAGCTACATAGCAAATATGAGGCGCGTAGGTATGAAGGTGAAAAAGTTTTTCGAGTTACAAGGAAAAAATGGGAAATTGTGAGTCCGAAAGGGGGAGATAATCCATGATGGAGGGTCGGATGAAAAATCCGAATTCACTTTGCGCATCTGCACATGATAACGAAGCTACATAGCAAATATGAGGCGCGTAGGTATGAAGGTGAAAAATTTTTTCGAGTTACAAGGAAAAAATGGGAAATTGTGAGTCCGAAAGGGGGAGATAATCCATGATGGAGGGTCGGATGAAAAATCCGAATTCACTTTGCGCATCTGCACATGATAACGAAGCTACATAGCAAATATGAGGCGCGTAGGTATGAAGGTGAAAAAGTTTTTTGAGTTAACAAGGAAAAAATGGGAAATTGTGAGTCCGAAAGGGGGAGATAATCCATGATGAGGGTCGGATGAAAAATCCGAATTCACTTTGCGCATCTGCACATGATAACGAAGCTACATAGCAAATATGAGGCGCGTAGGTATGAAGGTGAAATTTTTTTTCGAGTTACAAGGAAAAAATGGGAAATTGTGAGTCCAAAAGGGGGAGATAATGCATGATGGAGGGTCGGATCAAAAATCGAAATTCACTTTGCGCATCTGCACATGATAAGGAAGCTACATACCAAATATGAGGCGCGTAGGTATGAAGGTGAAAAAGTTTTTCGAGTTACAAGGAAAAAATGGGAAATTGTGAGTCCAAAAGGGGGAGATAATGCATGATGGAGGGTCGGATGAAAAATCGAAATTCACTTTGCGCATCTGCACATGATAACGAAGCTACATACCAAATATGAGGCGCGTAGGTATGAAGGTGAAAAAGTTTTTCGAGTTACAAGGAAAAAATGGGAAATTGTGAGTCCAAAAGGGGGAGATAATGCATGATGGAGGGTCGGATGAAAAATCGAAATTCACTTTGCGCATCTGCACATGATAAGGAAGCTACATACCAAATATCAGGCGCGTAGGTATGAAGGTGAAAAAGTTTTTCGAGTTACAAGAAACGTGACTGGACGTACGGACGGACGGACGTACGGACGGACGGACACCCGTGACGAAAACAATATACCCATTTTTTTTTCCTAAAAAAGTGGGTATAATAATGAGAAACATGCACATGATTTCAAGTCAATCGTTCATACAGTAAAGAAGTTATAGGAGAATAGAGAAATGTGCACACATCTACTGGACACAAATTATTATACCCACTTTTTTTGTAAAAAAAAACGGGTATATTGTTTTCGTCACGGGTGTCCGTCCGTCCGTCCGTACGTCCGTCCGTCCGTACGTCCGTACGTCCGTCACGTTTCTTGTAACTCGAAAAACTTTTTCACCTTCATACCTACGCGCCGATATTTTGGTATGTAGCTCGTTATCAGTGCAGATGCAAAGCAAGTTTTTGATGATCTTGATTTCGGACTCCATCATGAAATAAAAAACTTTTTTCCTCCTCCGACTCCGATTCATGGATTTTTAATCGACCTCGGAGGACTTTTCCCACCTCGTATCTTTTTTACCTTTCTCCTACGCGCCTATATTTGGTATGTAGCTTCGTTATCATGTGCAGATGCGCAAAAAGTGATTTGGATTTTTGATCCGACCCTCCATCATGGATTATCTCCCCCTTTCGGACTCAGAATTTCCCATTTTTTCCTCGTAACTCGAAAAACTTTTTCACCTTCATACCTACGCGCCTGATATTTGGTATGTAGCTTCGTTATCAGTGCAGATGCGCAAAGTGAATTTGGATTTTTGATCCGACCCTCCATCATGGATTATCTCCCCCTTTCGGACTCAGATTTCCCATCGTAACTCGAAAAACTAACACTCACTACCTACGCGCCTATATTTGCTATGTAGCTTCGTTATCATGTGCAGATGCGCAAAGTGAATTTGGATTTTTTGATCCGACCCTCCATCATGGATTATCTCCCCCTTTCAGACTCAGAATTTCCCATTTTTTCCTTGTAACTCGAAAAACTTTTTCACCTTCATACCTACGCGCCTCATATTTGCTATGTAGCTTCGTTATCATGTGCAGATGCGCAAAGTGAATTCGGATTTTTGATCCGACCCTCCATCATGGATTAACTCCCCCTTTCGGACTCAGAATTTCCCATTTTTTCCTTGTAACTCGAAAAACTTTTTCACCTTCATACCTACGCCTCATATTTGCTATGTAGCTTCGTTATCATGTGCAGATGCGCAAAGTGAATTCCCATTTTGATCCGAACCCTCCATCATCGATTACCTCCCCCTTTCCGACTCAGAATTTCCCATTTTTTCCTTGTAACTCGAAAAACTTTTTCACCTTAATACCTACGCGTCTGATATTTGGTTCGTAGCTTCATTTTGATGTGCTCATGCGCAAAGTGAATTCGGATTTTTTATCCGACCCTCCATCATGGATTACCTCCCCCTTTCGGACTTAGCATTTGGGGAAAGTGGGTATATTGCGATGGCGCGCCATCGACTTTTTCTAGTTTGATCTTGACCTTGGGCATGGAAGGAGCATTGGCAGTGTGGGAAATGAACATACATGTATTGATGATAATAATAAACATGCCCATGACGTTTCAAGCCAATCGGTCATACGGTAAACAAATTATGGCAGAAGAGGAAAGAAAATGTAAATTTCTCAGTTTATACACACCGATTTTGATGAAATAAAGCGCACTGTACCCGCCAATACGAGTGCCTTTCCTGGTTGTAATCCGCATTATGCTAAACATTTTACTTTTTCCAAACATTCTGGAACTTTATTTGTGTGAACCTTATCCATGCTTTTTAGACTCGGGGGGGGGGGGGGGGGGGGGGAAACAAAGTTCCCAAATCTTTGGGAAAACTATAATGGTTACAACCGGGAAAACTAATGACATTAGCGGGTACAGTGCGCTTTATTTCATCAAGGTCGGATGCCTACAAGCTGAGAAATTGACATTTTCTTATCTCGAACCGAGCGATTTTCTTCCAAATTCGGTCTGTACCTTATTCAAAATGTCACGTTGGATGACCACCCTGTTTAGGTTATGTATGGTGAAAGGGTTGATGACAGGCTAATTTTTTAGTTATCTCCCTTTTTTGTTTCGCGTACTGATTGACCATAATGAAACATCACACATGCATAGACCACGACCCGGAGGTGTGTCGCGCACAAGAATGACAACTCTTGCGTAGCTAATTTTTGAGGCGAGGCATCTGATTCCGCGGAATTCTTGTTTACTTATCTCCCTTTGTTGTTTCGTGCTCTGATTTTGTATCCAGAGCATAACTTGAACACCCTTTGGAATATTTTTATGCCCCACCACGATAGTGGAGGGGGCATTTAGTGTTACCCTCGTCCGTCCGTCTGCACACACGAATGTGTACTTGTTGTAAGCGTACGGGGATCTTATTGGGTAGGGTTAGGATAGTGTTGGGTACTCTTGTTGGGTATTTTTATACAGTAAAAACCCAACAAGTATTCATTCGTAGGAACGTGCGTCCCGTCCTCGCGTCCGTCTGTCTGTCCGTCACAAAACTTTTAACACTCGGGTAAATGTCTCATAATTTCTTCATCCTTCGACCGATCTGCTTCATATTTCATATACATATTGCTCTGATGGTTCACTACCGCCCTGTGCCAAATCCACGTTTGTCCTGCCCCCGGCAAGCCCAGGGTCAAGGTCACATACTTGGTGCTTCAAAAACTTTAACGCTCGGGTTAATATCTTATAATTTCTGTTTTCTTTCACGATCAGCTCATATTTCATATACACATGCTCTAATGGTCCTCTACCGCCCTGTGCCAAATCCACATTCGTGCCTGCCCCCGCCAAGCCCAGGGAGGGTCAAGGTTACAACTATGGTGCTTTCAAAAACTTTAACGCTCGGGTAAATATCTTATAATTTCTGTTTTCTTTCACGGATCAGCTTCATATTTCATATACGCATTGCTCTAAATGGTCCTCTACCGCCCTGTGCCAAAAATCCACGTTCGTTCTGCCCCCCGCCAAGCCCAGGGTCAAGGTCACATACTTAGTGTCTTCAAAAACTTTAACACTCAGGTAAATATCGGTTATACTTTCTGTTTTCTTTCATGGATCATCTTCATATTTTCATATAACGCATTGCTCTAATGGTCCTCTACCGCCCTGTGCCAAATCCACGTTCGTCCTGCCCCGCCAATTTCCAGGGTCAAGGTCACATACTTGGTGCTTCAAAAACTTTAACGCTCAGGTAAATATCTTATAATTTTTCTTTCCATTCACGGATCAACTTCATATTTCATAATATGCGTTGCCTCTAAATGGTCCTCTACCGCCCTGTGCCAAATCCACGTTCGTCCTGCCCCCGCCAAGCCCAGGGTTAACATCACATACTTAGTGCTTCAAAAACTTTTTAACGCTCAGTAAAATATCTTATAATTTCTGTTTTCTTTCACGGATCAGCTTCATATTTCATATATGCATTGCCTAATGGTCCTCTATCCGCCCTGTGCCAAATCCACGTTTGTCCTGCCCCCCGCCAAGCCCAGGGTCAAGGTCACATACTTGGTGCTTCAAAAACTTTAACTCTACAGTAAAAGAAAAAAAAATTTTGACTTGGAATTTTGGCCTCATTTATTATCAAAGCGATATTGTGGGACATCCGTGTTCTATGAACACATTTTTATTTTCTAAGTTATTAAACTTCACACATGCATAGAAGACGACTCCAAAGGTTGGTGGGCCCCAACCCCCAAACATCACCACCCCCCCCCCCCCCCCTCCCCCCTTCGCAACGTAAGAATGACAACTCTTGCATCGTTAATTTCTAGTATACCTGGGTATTACATTTTCCGTAAACTGTGTGGACAATATTGTGGCAATATGTGGACCTGTGCAGATATGATATGTAGATACATAATAGGACTATTATAAAAATCTGGGCTCCAGTAGCGAGCATTATTTTTTTGTTAATTTTTTAAACTTTTTTTTTTTTAACTTTTTTTTTTTTTAACTTTTTTTCCATTTTTAGCCAGCTTTTTTTGGAGAAAAAAAATCCACGCTATTGGATTGGCGAAAGCCAGGCGGGCGGGCGGCGTCCACAATCAATGTTAAGTTTTCGTGTTTCAGTCCATTTCTTTGTTCTTTGTTACACATAGGACCAACAAACTTTCACAACTTCATAACCAAGGGGTGCCCACCACATATCACTATCCAACATGTTACCTTTTTGAACTTGACACATTTTGTCCGCGCAGTCAATGTTAACTTTTCGCGTTTACAATGTTAAGTTTTCGTGTTTAAGTCCATTTCTTTGGTACTATACCACCTAGGAACACCAAACTTTCACAGCTTCATAACCAAGGGGTGCCTACCACATACAACTATCCAACATGTGACCATTTTTTTTACCTTCACCTATTATTTCTACGTAATTGACTTAGCCATTTTCAACGTTAACTTTTTAACGTACGTCTGGTTAAAGTTTTTTGGTTAAAGTTTTTTAGTTATACTAATCATCCTGCAACTGCTTCGCCCATTACCTTGAAACTTTACATGGGTTTTATCATCATCGATATTTTCATCTACCCCCCAACCGTGGGGCGGCCCCTGTGCCCAATGTCAAGTCAAATTACTTGATTTTTTGTGTACTATAATCTCTGCGACTGCTTCACCCATTACCTTGATACTTCACATGGTGTTTATCATCATTGTCCGCCCGCTTGCGGAAAGCGCGATATAGTCGGCATTTTGGCATACGTCCGTCCGTGTGTCCGGTTAAAGTTTTTCCATCTACTATATCTCTTTTTTTAGTGTCCATGCCTCGCCCCAAGGCGCGACATGCAGGCTACGGCCATCTAGTCTACAAAAAGTGGCCTCGTTTCTTGTTTTTTTTTCAAATTCTTTTTCCATTTTTGTCTAGTAGCATAATGTGTTTATCATCATTGTCGCGCCCGCTTGCGGAAAGCGCGATATAGTCGGCATTTTGGCATACGTCCGTCCGTCCGTCCGTCCGTGTGTCCGGTTAAAGTTTTTCCATCTACTATATCTCTTTTTTTTAGTGTCCATGCCTCGCCCCAAGGCGCGACATGCAGGCCACGGCCATCTAGTCTACAAAAAGTTGGTATAATTATGTTATCCAAGTGTCTATGCTTCACAAAAACCTGGCCTTCGTGGCTTTGCCTCGTTTCTTTTTTTTTTTCAAATTCTTTTTCCATTTTTAGCCAGGTTTTTTGAAAAAAAATCCAGGCTATTGGATTGGCGAAAGCCGGGCGGGCGGGCGATTGGGCGGCGGGCGGGCGGCGTCCACAATCAATGTTAAGTTTTCGTGTTTGAGTCCATTTCTTTGTTACTGTACCACCTAGGACCACCAAACTTTCACAGCTTCATAATCAAGGGGTGCCCACCACATATCACTATCCAACATGTTACTTTTTTTTTAACTTCACCCATTTTTTCCGCGTAGTCGACTTAGCCATTTTCAATGTTATGTTTTCGCGTTTGCAATGTTAAGTTTTCGTGTTTATGTCCATTTCTTTGGTACTGTACCACCTAGGACCACCAAACTTTTCAACAGCTTCATAATCAAGGGGGTACCCACCACATATCACTATCCAACATGTTACTTTTTTTTTTAACTTCACCCATTTTTTCCGCGCAGTCAACTTAGCCATTTTCAATGTTAAGTTTTCGCCTTTACAATGTTAAGTTTTCGTGTTTAAGTCCATTTCTTTGGTACAGTACCACCTAGGACCACCAAACTTTCACAGCTTCATAACCAAGGGGTGCCTACCACATACAACTATCCAACATGTGACCATTTTTTTACCTTCACCTATTATTTCTACGTAATTGACTTAGCCATTTTCAACGTTAACTTTTTAACTTTACAATGTTAAGTTTTCGTGTTTAAGTCCATTTCTTTGGTACTGTACCACCTAGGACCACCAAACTTTCACAGCTTCATAACTAAGGGGTGCCCACCACATATCACTATCCAACATGTTACTTTTATTTTTAACTTCACCCATTTTTTCCGCGCAGTCGACTTAGCCATTTTCAATGTTAAGTTTTCGCATTTACAATGTTAAGTTTTCGTGTTTAAGTCCATTTCTTTGGTACTGTACCACCTAGGACCACCAAACTTTCACAGCTTCATAACCAAGGGGTGCCTACCACATACAACTATCCAACATTGGGTGACCATTTTTTACCTTCACCTATTATTGATTTCTACATAATTGACTTAGCCATTTCAACGTTAACTTTTTAACGTACGTCTGGTTAAAGTTTTTTGGTTAAAACTTTTTCGTTATACTATATCTCTGCAACTGCTTCGCCCATTACCTTGAAACTTCACATGGGTGTTTTATCATCATCCATATTTTCATTCAACTAACCCCCAACCGTGCGGTCCCCTGTGCCAATGTGGCCCAATCAAGGTCAAATTACTTTGAATTTTTTGTTTTGTTTTAAAGTTTTTCGTGTACTATATCTCTGCAACTAGCTTCACCCAATTCCTTGATACTTCACATGGGTGTTTATCATCATTGTCGCACCTGCTTGCGGAAAGCGCGATCCTGTGCCCAATATCAAGGTCAAATTACTTTGATTTTTTTTTGTTAAAGTTTTTTCGTGTACTATATCTCTGCAACTGCTTCACCCAATACCTTGATACTTCACATGGGTGTTTATCATCATTGTCGCACCTGCTTGCGGAAAGCGCGATCCTGTGCCCAATGTCAAGGTCAAATTACTTTGAATTTTTTTGTTAAAGTTTTTTCGTGTAACTATAGCTCTGCAACTGCTTCACCCAATACCTTGATACTTCACATGGGTTGTTTATCATCATTGTCGCACCTGCTTGCGGAAAGCGCGATCCTGTGCCCAATGTCAAGGTCAAATTACTTGAATTTTTTTTAAAAGTTTTTTCGTGTACTATATCTCTGCAACTGCTTCACCCAATACCTTGATACTTCACATGGGTGGTTTTTTATCATCATTGTCGCACCTGCTTGCGGAAAGCGCGATATCGTCGGCATTTTGGCATACGTCCGTCCGTCGTCCCGTGTGTCCGGTTTAAAGTTTTTTGGTTAAAGTTTTTCCAATCTACTAAATATCTATTTTTTTTAGTGTCCATGCCTCGCCCCAAGGCGCGACATGCAGGCCATGGGGGCCATCTAGTCTACAAAAAGTGGGTATAATTATGTTATCCAAGTGTCTATGCTTGGAGAAAACCTGGCCTTCGTGGCTTTGCCTCGTTTCTTGTTGTCTAGTAGCATAATGTCGTAAGTGCTATATACCGACTATTATCATATACTAAAACAATTATTGACTAGTGAGCCATAGAATATAATCTGATATTCTATGGCTTTTGGGAAAAAATGGGTATATTTATACCCACTTTTTTTGGGAAAAAATGGGTATATTGTTTTCGTCACGAGTGTCCGTCCGTCCGTACGTCCGTCACGTTTCTTGTAACTCGAAAAACTTTTTCACCTTCATGCCTACGCGCCTGATATTTGGTATGTAGCTTCGTTATCATGTGCACATGCGCAAAGTGAATTCGGATTTTTCATCCGACCCTCCATCATGGATTATCTCCCCCTTTCGGACTCAGAATTTCCCACTTTTTCCTTGTAACTCGAAAAACATTTTTCACCTTCCTACCTACCGCGCCTCATATTTGGTATGTAACTTCGTTATCATGTGCAGCATGCCAAAGTGAATTCGGATTTTTGATCCGACCCTCCATCATCGATTATCTCTCCCCCTTTCGGACTCGGAATTTCCCATTTTTTCCCTTGTAACTCGAAAAACTTTTTCACCTTCATACCTACGCGCCTCATATTTGCTATGTAGCTTCGTTATCATGTGCACATGCGCAAAGTGAATTCGGATTTTTCATCTCCGACCCTCCAGCCATGGATTAATCTCCCCCTTTCGGACTCAGAATTCCCACTTTTTCCTTGTAAACTCTTGAAAAACTTTTTTTTCCACCTTCATACCTACGCGCCTGATATTTGGTATGTAGGTTCTTCGTTATCATGTGCATATTGCGCAAAGTGAATTCAGATTTTTATTCATCCGACCCTCCATCATGGATTATCTCCACCCCCCTTTCGGACTCAGAATTTCCCTATTTTTCATTGTAAGTCGAAAAACTTTCTCACCTTAATACCTACATTTCTGATATTTGATATGTAGCTTCGTTATGATGCGCCAAAGTGAATTCGGATTTTTGATCCGACCTTCCATCATGGATTATCTCCCCCTTTCGGACTTAGAATTTCACTATTTTTCCTCGTAGGTCGAAAAACTTTTTCACCTTAATACCTACGCGTCTGATATTTGCTTCGTAGCTTCGTTTTGATGTGCTGATGCGCAAAGTGAATTCGGATTTTTTATCCGACCTTCCATCATGGATTACCTCCCCCTTTCGGACTTAGCATTTGGAGAAAGTGGGTATATTGCGATGGCGTGCCATCGGCTTTTTCTAGTTGTATAATATGTTCGGGCCAGTGAAAATTGCTTTCTGGCCCAGGCTCGAGGTCAAGGCGGCGGGACAAGGCGAGACATTTGATTCCGCGGAATTTACATTTATTGAGCATATGCAGCCTATGCTCAATAAATGTAAATCCATCAATTGAAATTACCAGACGATCCTACCTTTGCACTTACGAACATCTTAGCCATACAAAGTTTAGTGAAATGGGCCCCTGCTGGCACAATCGAGCGGTCGACAATAATCCATACAACCATCTCGGTTGTTTCACCGACTATAGGACGAACATACCCTGATTGGACTGCGTGGATGCGCCGGCGGATCTGCGTGTATACTGATCGCGGTCATGAGCCCCTGTTTGCTCAGCCACATAGTCACAATGTTACCTACTCATGACATTTGCTCCAGGTTAATTGGGCTTTACACCAGTGTAACACGACAGCTGCACTCGTCAGCATTGGTGATGGCGGCTCACGATGCTGAGTTCCAACAGGCAAAGGAACGGTTGAATGCCCTGAAAGAAGACCCTGGCAATGAAGTGAAATTGAAACTGTACGGCTTGTTTAAACAGGTAGGGTATTTGTGGCTGTGACTGGAAAAATGGGTCACATGAGATTTGTGACTAGGTTAGCTCCCACGAATTAACAATTCGTTCCCACAAATTGTTAATTCGTGGGAACGAATTGTTAATTTGTGGGAACAAATTGTTATTTTGTGGGAACGAATTTATAAAAAAAAAAATTCTACGTCCCCTGCGGGGCTCCGTATGAACCCCATTTCTCAAGTCACAGTCGAATTTCATGAATTCAGTACATGTCGTTGGTAACATGCATTACGCAAACACGTCTTATTTGGAATTAATAAATCAGTGAACTACTTTCGGCAAGGGAGATAATCAATATCACGCAAACTATTTTCATACGAGCCAAGCGGATTGTTCTGTTTATTAGTATATATAGTTTTAATCTATCTCCTGTGATATATAATGATACATTAATTCGTTATGTTATGCATGGGTACTAATACATGTTGTTTCAATAGCGTATCTCTGTAACGGTATCGTTGTAGATGGAGTTGCAAATAATGTAATAACTAGAAAAAGTCGATGGCGCGCCATCGCAATATACCCACTTTCCCCAAATGCTAAGTCTGAAAGGGGGAGGTAATCCATGATGGAGGGTCGGATAAAAAATCCGAATTCACTTTGCACATCAGCACATCAAAACGAAGCTACGAACCAAATATCAGACGCGTAGGTATTAAGGTGAAAAAGTTTTTCGAGTTACAAGGAAAAAATGGGAAATTCTGAGTGCGAAAGGGGGAGATAATCCATGATGGAGGGTCGGATGAAAAATCCGAATTCACTTTGCGCATGTGCACATGATAACGAAGCTACATAGCAAATATGAGGCGCGTAGGTATGAAAGTGAAAAAGTTTTTCGAGTTACAAGGAAAATGGGAAATCTGAGTCGGAAAGGGGAGGTAATCGATGATGGAGGTCGGATCAAAAATGGGAATTCACTTTGCACATGTGCACATGATAACGAAGCTACATATCAAATATGAGGCGGCCGTAGGTAATGAGGTGAAAAAGTTTTTCGAGTTACAAGGAAAAAATGGGAAATTCCTGAGTCCGAAAGGGGGAGATAATCCCATGATGGAGGGTCGGATGAAAAATCCGAATTCACTATTTTTTTGCGCATCATGCACATGATAACGAAGCTACCATAGCAAATATAGGCGCGTAGGTATGAAGGTGAAACAGATTTTCGAGTTACAAGGACAAAATGGGAAATTCTGAGTCCGAAAGGGGAGATAATCCATGATGGAGGGTCGTATGAAAAATCCGAATTCACTATGCGCATCTGCACATGATAACGAAGCTACATAGCAAATATGAGGCGCGGGGTATGAAGGTGAAAAAGTTTTATTTTTCGAGTTACAAGGACAAAATGGAAATTCTGAGTCCGAAAGGGGAGATAATCCATGATGGAGGGTCCGTATGAAAAATCCGAATTCACTATGCGCATCTGCACATGATAACGAAGCTACATAGCAAATATGAGGCGCGTAGTATGAAGGTGAAAAAGTTTTTTCGAGTTGCAAGGAAAAAATGGGAAATTCTGAGTCCAAAGAAAGGGGGATAATCCATGATGGAGGTCGGATGAAAAATCCGAATTAACTTTGCGCATCTTGCACATGATAACGAAGCTACATAGCAAAATATGAGGCGTGTAGTATGAAGGTGAAAAAGTTTTTTCGAGTTACAATGGAAAAAATAAATTCTGAGTCGAAAGGGGGAGATAATCCATGATGGAGGGTCGGATGAAAAATCCGAATTCACTTTGCGCATCTGCACATGATAACGAAGCTACATAGCAAATATGAGGCGAGTAGGTAATGAAGGGTGAAAAAGTTTTTTCGAGTTACAAGGAAAAAATGGGAAATTCTGGGTCCGAAAGGGAGAGATAATCCATGATGGAGGGTCGGATGAAAAATCCGAATTAACTTTAAACATCTGCACATGATAACGAAGCTACATAGCAAATATGAGGCGCGTAGGTATGAAGGTGAAAAAGTTTTTCGAGTTACAAGGAAAAAATGGGAAATTCTGAGTCCGAAAGGGGGAGATAATCCATGATGGAGGGTCGGATGAAAAATCCGAATTCACTTTGCGCATCTGCACATGATAACGAAGCTACATAGCAAATATGAGGCGCGTAGGTATGAAGGTGAAAAAGTTTTTCGAGTTACAAGGAAAAAATGGGAAATTCTGAGTCCCGAAAGGGGAGATAATCCATGATGGAGGGTCGCATGAAAATCCGAATTCACTTTGCGCATCTGCACATCATAACGAAGCTACATAGCAAATATGAGGCGCGTAGGTATGAAGGTGAAAAAGTTTTTCGAGTTACAAGGAAAAAATGGGAAATTCTGAGTCCGAAAGGGGGAGATAATCCATGATGGAGGGTCGGATGAAAAATCCGAATTCACTTTGCGCATCTGCACATGATAACGAAGCTACATAGCAAATATGAGGCGCGTAGGTATGAAGGTGAAAAAGTTTTTCGAGTTACAAGGAAAAAATGGGAAATTCTGAGTCCGAAAGGGGGAGATAATCCATGATGGAGGGTCGCATGAAAAATCCGAATTCACTTTGCGCATCTGCACATGATAACGAAGCTACATAGCAAATATGAGGCGCGTAGGTATGAAGGTGAAAAAGTTTTTCGAGTTACAAGGAAAAAATGGGAAATTCTGAGTCCGAAAGGGGGAGATAATCCATGATGGAGGGTCGGATGAAAAATCCGAATTCACTTTGCACATCTGCACATGATAACGAAGCTACATAGCAAATATGAGGCGCGTAGGTATGAAGGTGAAAAAGTTTTTTGAGTTACAAGAAACGTGACGGACGGACGGACGGACGGACGGACGGACGTACGGACGGACGGACACCCGTGACGAAAACAATATACCCATTTTTTTTTCCTAAAAAAGTGGGTATAATTATTACGTTGTTTGCGTAATATTGATAGCACTTCTGTATAAATGTAATCGTCGTAAATGACGCAATAGTCGTGAGGTTAAGGTCGCCGACTTCTATGATTTAATTACCGATTCCCGAAAGGGTCGTGGGTTCAAACATCGACTTGGTATATTATTTATTTTCTCCATATATATTATTTTTGTGATTTTAATATTTTCACAATTTTATGATTTTAATAAAAATAGCTATAAATTGATAGAAACTTACCAACTTTAAGTAATATATACACATTTACGGAAAACAAATACTGATTTGTTAAAACAATATCGGCACAACTAAATACGGTGATAGAATTTTTGTCAACTTTTCAACACCATTTACGGAAAATATTACTGATTTTCTAAAAACGATATTGGCGAAGGTGTACTGAACTACTTTTTTTTTTAAATAACCAGCCGTCTAATAGATTTGTGTATAATCGAGAGTATATCGTTAATTGTCATGTTGTCTCCGACAGTGAGGTGTTGCGGCACACATCAAAATGACACGTCAATTTCAAAACATTGCCTAAGGGTCAGTCAACATTTACAGCTGTGTGGTGTCATCAGATCAACACATCGTCACACACGACTGCGCATTATCGATTTTTTTCCACACAAAGCGACTTGTATTTACACAATTAGATCTGTATAATGTGTCGGGTGTAGCCAAAGACCATACATAAATTCGTAATTAGTCACAGATGTAGCCTTAAAATATAATCGATTTCCTTAAATTACGTCCGCAAGTTGACAAATATTCCAGAGCAGACGTCATCGTAATTTGCCGTTATTTATTTCCAAAATTAGCCGTATATTCTGTAAATGGCGTTGAAAGTTGACAATAAATTAAGACCAGATCAGTACGTTAAATCGCTATAGACGACAAATGACGATCCGATGAGAGAGTAATACCGTTTACGCGTATCCAATGTTAAATATACATCGTTATTTTTGTATGACTTTCGTAGTTTTTACCGAGAAATTCAAACCGTTTCTATTATTGGGGAACATAATATCATGATTAGCACACCGTTTCACTAAGCTGGGGCTACTCAGGGAATGGGATCACACGGTCTATTGTTTACACTGGATTAATGGCGGCCCCCATGAGGTATCAGGTAAATCCTATTTTTCAATAATACGACTGTGGTTTCTTCTTTTAGTGATGACCATGTTCCAGCCGTTAACACTTATTTAGCAGCATTACTTATGTACCGGTAGTTAGTCTGAACATTCTGCAGAGAAATTTGAATTGGACGGAATCAAGCGTTGTTTAAACTTAGTCCGGTTCATATGCACAGGTCAAAATATGAACTGAAAATGGCGCTTTGTGTGACAGAAATCCGTACGCGGACGAATAAAAAAAATATTTTGTTATAAATATCACATATAACGAAACAGCGGTAGCATCTACTGTTTTAATAATATGCATACATATTGTAATTAATGTTTAATAGTGATATACTTATGAACTAGAAAAAGTCGATGGCGCGCCATCGCAATATACCCACTTTCCCCAAATGCTAAGTCCGAAAGGGGGAGATAATCCATGATGGAGGGTCGGATGAAAAATCTGAATTCACTTTGCGCATCTGCACATGATAACGAAGCTACATAGCAAATATGAGGCGCGTAGGTATGAAGGTGAAAAAGTTTTTCGAGTTACAAGGAAAAAATGGGAAATTCTGAGTCCGAAAGGGGGAGATAATCCATGATGGAGGGTCGGATCAAAAATCCGAATTCACTTTGCGCATCTGCACATCTGCACATGATAACGAAGCTACATAGCAAATATGAGGCGCGTAGGTATGAAGGTGAAAAAGTTTTTCGAGTTACAAGGAAAAAATGGGAAATTTTGAGTCCGAAAGGGGGAGATAATCCATGATGGAGGGTCGGATCAAAAATCCGAATTCACTTTGCGCATCTGCACATGATAACGAAGCTACATAGCAAATATGAGGCGCGTAGGTATGAAGGTGAAAAGTGTTTCGAGTTACAAAGAAAAAATGGGAAATTCTGAGTCCGAAAGGGGGAGATAATTCATGATGGAGGGTCGGATGAAAAATCCGAATTCACTTTGCGCATCTGCACATGATAACGAAGCTACATAGCAAATATGAGGCGCATAGGTATGAAAGTGAAAAAGTTGTTCGAGTTACAAGGAAAAAATGGGAAATTCTGAGTCCGAAAGGGGGAGATAATCCATGATGGAGGGTCGGATGAAAAATCCGAATTCACTTTGCCGCATACTGCACATGATAACGAAGCTACATAGCAAATATGAGGCGCGTAGGTATGAAGGTGAAAAAGTTTTTCGAGTTACAAGGAAAAAAGGGGAAATTCTGAGTCCGAAAGGGGGAGATAATCCATGATGGAGGGTCGGATCAAAAATCCGAATTCACTTTGCGCATTTGCACATGATAACGAAGCTACATAACAAATATCAGGCGCGTAGGTATGAAGGTGAAAAAGTTTTTCGAGTTACAAGAAACGTGACGGACGGACGTACGGACGGACGGACACCCGTGACGAAAACAATATACCCATTTTTTTTTACAAATAACTCGAAAAACTTTTTCACCTTCATACCTACGCGCCTGATATTTGGTATGTAGCTTCGTTATCATGTGCAGATGCGCAAAGTGAATTCGGATTTTTCATCCGACCCTCCATCATGGATTATCTCCCCCTTTCGGACTCAGAATTTCCCATTTTTTCCTTGTAACTTGAAAAACTTTTTCACCTTCATACCTACGCGCCTGATATTTGCTATGTAGCTTCGTTATCATGTGCAGATGCGCAAAGTGAATTCGGATTTTTGATCCGACCCTCCATCATGGATTATCTCCCCCTTTCGGACTCAGAATTTCCCATTTTTTCCTTGTAACTCGAAAAACTTTTCACCTTCATACCTACGCGCCTCATATTTGCTATGTAGCTTCGTTATCATGTGCAGATGCGCAAAGTTAATTCGGATTTTTGATCCGACCCTCCATCATGGATTATCTCCCCCTTTCGGACTCACAATTTCCCATTTTTTCCTTGTAACTCGAAAAACTTTTTCACCTTTATACCTACGTGCCTCATATTTGCTATGTAGCTTCGTTATCATGTGCAGATGCGCAAAGTGAATTCGGATTTTTGATCCGACCCTCCATCATGGATTATCTCCCCCTTTCGGACTCAGAACCCTTTCCCATTTTTTCCTTGTAACTCGAAAAACTTTTTCACCTTCATACCTACGCGCCTCATATTTGCTATGTAGCTTCGTTATCATGTGCACATGCGCAAAGTGAATTCGGATTTTTCATCCGACCCTCCATCATGGATTATCTCCCCCTTTCGCACTCAGAATTTCCCATTTTTTCCTTGTAACTCGAAAAACTTTTTCACCTTAATACCTACGCGTCTGATATTTGGTTCGTAGCTTCGTTTTGATGTGCTGATGCTCAAAGTGAATTCGGATTTTTTATCCGACCCTCCATCATGGATTACCTCCCCCTTTCGGACTTAGCATTTGGGGAAAGTGGGTATATTGCGATGGCGCGCCATCGACTTTTTCTAGTTAATACTTATATTCATGCGCTTCATGACAACATCAATACATTTAAAATATACAAATATTACTTAAAGGGGTACCGATATGATACATTTTAATAATATTAATATTGAAAATACACATTACAATCGCTTACAACATTAAGTTATTGATCGAAAATAGTCACTGCATCGTGACCTATTTGACCGCATTACCTATTGTGCGGGTACCTCACCACATCCCCCTGTTTACATAGGTAACTGGGGGTATGGTGAGGTACGCTCGCTAATACAATGTTTGTGTAATGTGTTTGCCGTTCTAGTAAATATTGTCCAAAAGAATAACGTTTATCACATCACACAAGTGGACAATCAATTTAGTTGAGACGGATCAAATAAATACGGAGCCCCGCAGGGGACGTAGAATTTGTTTGTTTTATTAATTCGTTCCCATGAATAACAATTCGTTCCCACAAATTAACAATTCGTTCCCTCAATGTAACAATTCATTCCCACGAATTAACAATTTGTTCACTCGAGGGAACAAATTGTTAAATTGAGGGAACAAATTGTCATTTTGTGGGAACGAATTGTTAATTCGAGGTAACAAATTGTTATATCGTGGGAACGAATTGTTAAATTTAGGGAACAAATTGTTATTTCGTGGGAGGAACAAATTAATAAAAAAAAATCCATGTCCCCTGCGTAATAAACGACGTATATTTTTGAGATGAAATATAGAAAACATAGATTTGTTTTCCCAAAAGTTTCATACTGCTATAATTGTATCATGTCTCTAATGGGTTAACCAATTGAATTCCAAATACCGGTACACCTTTATTTTTATTTTGCCATTTCTCAATGAAAGTATATGTTAGTGATTTCTCATTGTTACATGACTGCTGTTGTTTGACACCTCTCACAGCCGTGTTCAAATGTACAGCGTGTTTTGTTTGACCATGAATGTAGACAATGCTCATTCTGGGGCCAAGCCAACACCTACATAATGCTTGTGTCTCATGACGTTACTGGAACGCGCCATTACGTTGCCAGACCAGTTCTCAATGGTCGCACTGAACTTTTGAAATTAATGCAACTGCATCACGCGATGTGCACTGCGGCCCCGGAATATGTATACGTAAATCAGCACGTACAAAGAAACTATTTAGGATTTTCCACGAACAAAATGGTGTATCCTCGGCATGAAATGGTTTAATAAATGATATTTGCCAAAAGCACAGTAGTTGGGGCCCGTTTCACTAAAGTTTGTACGACCAAAATGTTCGTAAGTGCACATTTAGGATCGTCTGGAAATTTCAATTGATGAATTTATATTTATTGAGCATAGGCTGCATATGCAGCCTATGTTCGATAAATGTAAATCCAATAATTGTTTACAAGAAAATATTGTTAATGTGTAATTTACAGACTATCATACTTTTGCACTAATAAACATTTTAGTCGTACATTTCAGATCATGCTGCAAATTTGTGTATTCTGTTCTAAGACTTTGATATTCCAAAGTGAAATATACATGTATAATCAGGGTCTGCATTATTTGCCAACACTCGTGAGTCGGCGACTATTCATTGACTGGAGCGCCATGTTTCATACATTGTATGCTGACTGACGGGTCACACCCGTCCCTTGGGTTCATGCCCGGGACCAAGGGCCTGTTTCAATAAACTTTGTAC
The DNA here is from genome assembly GCA_029237695.1 of Conchocele bisecta. Lineage (NCBI taxonomy): Eukaryota > Metazoa > Mollusca > Bivalvia > Lucinida > Thyasiridae > Conchocele > Conchocele bisecta. Next base: position 92,476,354 of record CM055265.1, on the reverse strand, counting down.
GACTAAAAAGTTTGTAAGTGCAATTGAAATCCATAATAACATTTACTCTGACAGCTGATGTTGGCAAATTGTTAAAGGGTGTACTATATTTAATGACATGTACCGGTACAACATTTAGCATTTAATAACCATGTTAAAGTGAGAAGCAGGGGCCCGTTTCACTAAACTTTGTACGACTAAAATGTTTGTAAGTGCAAATATAAGAACCTCTGAAAATATTAATTGATGGATTTACATTTATTGAGCATATGCAGCCTATGCTCAATAAATGTAAATCCAATAATTGTTTACAGGAAAACATTGTTAATGTGAAATTTACAGACTATCATAATTTTGCACTTACAAACATTTTAGTCGTACACATTTTAGTGAAACGGCCCCCCAGATTCATAGATTCATCGTACAGAGCTTAGTGAAATGGGCCCCAAGTGGTTTGGTGTGTTATGGACACCTAGCACCAGATCATGATATTGTGCACTCAGTGGTGGAATGATATTGTAATGTCTGTGCCCAATAATTGGCAATGTTTCCCATACAGGTGTATTCCAATCTATATTCCTGACTTGGGTAATGAGTTATATGGCCGTTGTAACCAGTGTACATCCAGATCAGCCAGATCAGGGGCCCGTTTCACTAAACTTTGTACGACTAAAATGTTTGTAAGTGAAATTTTAGGATCGTCTGGAAATTTCAATTGATGGATTTACATTTATTGAGCATAGGCGGCATATGATCAATAAATGTAAATCCAATAATTGTTTACAAGAAAACATTGTTAATGTGAAATTTACAGACTATGATAATTTTGCACTTACGAACATTTTAGTCGTACAAAGTTTAGTGAAACGGCCCCCTGGGTCTGCACTGTTCCCTGAAATCCAGCAAACAACACTTATCACACTACAAAGAGTGCTAGCAGATCAGGAGCTAAACTGACAACAAATGTCATACGCCCCAGTTGCCGTCACAACCATGTATATGAGCCTGTTGTTCAACGCAGTCTGCTAATCTGCCAAAACGGGTGAAAAATTTACCAGAGTATTTAAGTATATCAGCCATGTAAGTAAGGCTAGCTACTGTCGTACAGCTGGAAATGGGCATACCAAAGGAAGGCGATTTGAAGTTTAGAATAGAAAAGTAAAACAAAAAATTGATAGTCGGACATGGACATGTCCGTCGGTGCGACGAGTATCGTGGAGACGTGTACGGATGTAAATGTAATTCCAATGCAAATCCCATCGGCAGGTACGACTGCCAGGCCCAGTTGTTTAGCACCCCCGAAGCCTGGCAATGATTGGACATTGGTTGGCCAAGTTACAAGTGGAACTCCAGGAATGACCTCGGCAGCATGTCTCAGGTAAATGTACCACACTTTCTATCATATTCTTTTTGGTTATTCTTGCACTGACAGCAATGGGCAGCACCGGTGGAAGATTCGAACCTGTGACATGACACCATACCCATTGAAAAAATCTCATTACCCCACCCACCAACCTGATGTATCTATAGATAATGTAGTGTACAGTATTACACCAGGGGGGGGGGGGGTAATGGGATCAATGGGTATTGGATTGGTTCATGTCACAGGTCCGAGTCTTTCACCTGGTCGGGAGTATGCAAAGGGGAAATTTAACAATGGGATTCATTCTTATCAGAATCCCGATATTCCCGGTTTGGCCCTCAGATACATTTTATTTTTGGCTTTCTTCTTCATTCGACATGCTTTGGGAGGAAACAGATGTGTCGGATTGGCTAGGTTTTGTGCAAATATACCAAAGTCCATATTCTCAGACTGTTGTTTCATATTTTGTCTACTTTCTCAATAAACACTTGGATTGTCAGAACATTGCAATCATTTCCATTGCAATGATTCAAATGTGTTGTTGAGCAACTGTAAAATAAAAAAATAAACTGCAGACGACAAAATTTAATTTAGCTTTTTAAGGGATAATTCACTCCCTGAATCAACGTATTATGTCTTCCCATATATGGGGAGACTTATTGTGTTTGGTATGGTTGTCCTTCCGTCTGTCCATCACAAAATGAGGTTTTAGATGCGGATTCATCAGTATTCGCAGAGTTATTGCCCTTGACTTAGTGAAAAGACCCCCAATTTGACCCGGGTCATGGATTATCTCCCCCTTTTCAACTCAGAATTTGGCAATTTTGCCTTGTAGCTCGTAAGACTTTTAAAACGTACTAGCTACATACGTGAAACTTGGTATGTAGCTGACACATTTGAAACCTGGTACGTGTATGTAGCTTTTTTATGAGTTTATTTCAATTTTTGATTCGACCCCCTTTTTGCCTTATTTACTATTAAAGCAGTATGTGTGGCATCCTTGTTCAATGAACACATTTTCTAGTATTATATACGTTCCTCACTCGCAATTTATATGCGCCTAAATATTTACAAAATATAAATAAAATAAACAAATTAGTGATGATTTAGAACTACAATGTAACTATTTTGTGAGGTGAAACATAGTTCCAGTGTCCGGCACTGACAAATATGAACTGATGAGACGTCAATATGGAAAAATATTGACGGCTTGCATTCCTTTGAGTTTCAATGGGAAACGAAAGTACATATATAATATAATACCACCTGGTTGGTGTGATGGCAGGATGCGGCCCAGCAACAGTATATCGACATCGTGGCCGGACTGGCCGGGGAGGAGACTGAGGCCGCCCAGACCCCGACCCCCGGGGACACAGGTCGCTTCGAGACCCTCGCCATAGACAAGACCGGCGGCGTCTACAGCATCACGCTCAATAGACCCAGTAAGAAAAACGCCATCAACTACCAGGTAATCATCGTGAGGGGTGTTCAAACATTCTCAGGAATGTTCTTGAAGCTATAAACCCTTTCACCCTAAGTAACTGGAATGGATTTTGAAATGTTAATTTTTGCGACCAATCCAACCATCACAAAATGGTTTTCAGACTAGTCCATGTATGAAAAAGGGATATTTTTTGTTCTCAAAAATATGAAAATTACTTTCAAAAAGTGCAGATCCTGATGAGACGGCTCGTTACGAGCCGTCTCATCTGGATCTGCACTGTTTGCATAAACCATTATAGCGGGCTTTTAGTTTCAAAGGGTTAACCTAATTTACAGATTAACTAAGGCGTGGAGGGCAATTCAATACATTTTCAGGAATGTTTTTGAAGTTTTAAACCATTTGGTCAAAACCTGTCTCGTACAGCCTGCAGAATGTGTGCATACCGTATTTTCATAATATGTGGCTGTGACTGGAGAAATGCGGAGTCTGACCAGCCTGACCGGGATCTGCACTGATCGCCATTCAGTCAGTGGCACACTTGTCCTGCTTTTAACAGTGTAAAACGTTATAGTTCCACAGGGGTGAACTAGAAGGTGAGGAACGAGACTGGCAATAAATCCCATAAGCTCCATTTCTGCGGCGGCCCATGTGGAAAATGACCTAGTTAGTGAGGAAGGTGTATTGGCACCTGTTGAGAAAATGCACCTTACAATGTTTTAAACAACAGTTACTTTTACGGAGCCCCGCAGGGGACGTAGAATTATTTTTTTTATTAATTTGTTATTAATTCGAAATAACAATTTGTTCCCTCAATTTAACAATTCGTTCCCACGAATTGACAATTCGTTCCCTCAATTTAGCAATTCGTTCCCACGAAATAACAATTCGTTCCCATGGGAATGAATTGTTAATTCGTGGTAACAAATTGTTAATTCGTGGGAACGAATTGTTACATTGAGGGAACAAATTGTTATTTCATGGGAACAAATTGTCAATTTTTTTGGCATCGTGGGAACAGATTGTTAATTCGAGGGAACGAATTGTTAAATTACGGGAACAAATTATTTCATGGGAACGAATTAATAAAAAAAAAGCTATGTCCCCTGCAGGGCTCCGTATACTTTGTAATGTTTGTAGGAATGGCTTGATACTTTGTAATGTTTGCCCCTTGTAGGAATGGCTTGATAGCCTCGTTCAGTAACTGAACGGCAAACAGTGTACACCCTAATCTGCATGAATGTAGAGGTGTATCTCGGTTTAAAGCTAGAGTCCCACGTGCCAGGGAGGCATATTTTTGTGTCCATTCTTTAGATATGACATTGTTCGGGCAAAATAAACATTCATTCACCATTACCCAACGTATTAATTGGCATTTAAAACGGGACGTATTATGTATTCACCTTGTACGGGTGGCGGGCGGCCACAGCTTGTCAACGCAATAACTAGAGTCTACTTGACGGATTGTAACCAAATTCCGATGACTTATCTCCCCTTGACGGCCATTTTTAATTTTCGCACTCTGTATCCTTGTCCACGCAATAACTAAAGTTCTACGTCACCGATCGTAACCAAATTCGGTGTACATGTTTATCACGGCAAGACGAAGAAGCCTATTGATTTTGAAAAATTTCCTACAACTTATCTACCCTTGGTGGCCATTTTAATTTTCACACTGTATCCTTGTCCACACAATAACTCAAGTTCGACTTCACCGATCGTAACCAAATATACATGTTTATCAAGGCAAGATGAAGAAGCCTATTGGTTTTCAGTGAGTTATCTCCCCTTGTTGACTGGCCTTGCCTCGACGGGCGTTTGTTTGTTTATTGGCATTTACCGGCCTATCATCAGCTAAGGTCATGTAAGGCCGTGCAAACGGGTTCAATCCCGTAATCAGAACAGAATATTTACATCGAGAAAAAATATATTCAGCCCTGAAATTAGAATTACCTGACCTGATGCCAGGTCCATAACACACCAAAGTCAATTGGCCCCTTCCCCTAAAATAGGATTACGAATAATTGTAATACTCGTATAAGGGGTATAACCAGATTCAACTGTCACATACAAAATACCAAAGACGTATATGAGGGCCAAACCAGGTCTCCAGTCGGAATTCCGGTAAGGATGAAACCCGATCGCTGAATTACCCGCCGCGTGCTCCCGACCAACCACCCACTATTCGACGGGCGTATATTGTGACGTTCGGGAGTCTTGTTATATCTAACATGAATTTCCACACTATTATCAGGAGCGATAACTGTGTTTTCTTAAAATGTTAACGGAAATTACTATTTATTATCTGCATTTATTTTTTGATACTTTACAATCTGGCGATAAGACTATTTTTTTAGGCGACACATTTAATTTGAATAAATAATTTAAAAATGTCCTGCCTCATTTGCATATCAAAATAGCCTGATACTTCCGTGAGTCACTATCAGTAAAATAAAGATTACTAAATGAGTATACGGTATCTGTATAACAGGCACTCGTAATTTTTAAAACTGGTGGAATAGTTACACAATTATACACTTATTTAATTCCTATAAAGAACATTTTACCCCATTTGACCCCAACTTTAATTTGTCGTACATTCCCTTTCATCAACTGTCAGCCAATACACTACCCCCTGCGCTTGCTTGACAATATTTATCAATTTCTTCAGTTCAAAATACTTGCTACAGCTCAGGCTCAGACAATCAAATTGCTTGATTGTGAGTGGGCATTGCCAGTAGATGTGCAGAAACGTTGATAATCTCGGCAAGATTAATTGGTTTATATATGTAAGCGTCAAATTGTGTTTATTATTCACAAACTACTGCAGTATTTCTCGTTTTGATGCTGGCAGTATACTTATATACATATACTTGAAATGTGGATATATAATATGTGTGTCGGTTACTTTACGTTTTTGAGGTAGATTTTTCGTTTTATTTCCATTTACTTTACATGGGGCTCCAATAAGGGCACATCTACCTTAATAGTTATGAAAAATTGCCATATTTCCTGTAAATGAGATCAAAAGTTGGTGAAAATTTCAGACCAAATGAATATAATACCGCATTTGCTCTGAAAATTTCACCAACTTTTGTTAGCCTTGTGAAAAGCTGTGGCCATTTATAGAAATGGTTTTTCGGCAAAAATCTGATATACGATAATGTTGATTATATTAGGTGTCAGCTCAATTATACATGTACTTTCGGCTTTTTATTCCTGACGTTTCAATTTCCATATTTCCTCACTTTTTAGCTCACCTGAGCGAAGCTCATGTGAGCTATTGTTACCGCAATGTGTCCGTCGTCCGTCGTCCGTTCGTCGTCGTCCGTGAACATTTTCAAACGTCTTCTCCTCGGTAACCATTAGGCCTATAGTCACCAAGCTTCATGGTCATGGTCCTTAGGTAGGGGGATTACAAAATTGTTAAAATGACGTCATTACGTAATCCAAGATGGCCGCCGTCTAAAAAATAGCACAAATTCTTAAAAAATCTTATTTTATTTTCAAATTTTATTTTTGACCGAATATGGTCATGTCATATATCAAATCGAAGGTATCAATGAGGCGATCACTCTGGTGCATTTATTGTCGTAATTGGATGGTTATGTAATCCAAGATGGCCGCCGAAAGGTCACGAGGTCGTTCTTTTATCAGAGATTTCAAAATTCTTCTTCACATGAATCGCTTGGCCCATGGTAGCCAAACTTAAAAGTTTTTGGTCCATGGGTGAAGCCTTTTCAGATTTGTTAAAATGGAGGTCATCGCTAATCCAAGATGGCCGCCATCTAAAAATAGCATAAATTCTTAAAAAATCTTATTCTCATGAACCACTGGCCGGATTTCGACGAAACTTGTACAATGCTCTTTCAAAGTTGTTAAAATGGTGACCCCGGGGTCAAAAATGGGCGTGGCCCGTGGGGGTCATCTTGGGGTCAAATTTTATTTTTGAACGAATATGGTCATGTCTATATCAAATTGAAGGTATCAAAGAGGCGATTGCTCTGGTGCACTTTTTGTTGAAATTGGATGGTCATGTCATCGAAGATGGCCGCCGAAAGGTCAAAAGGTCGTTCTTTTATTAGAGATTTCAAAATTCTTCTTCACACGAACCACTTGGCCCATGGTGGCCAAACTTTACAGTTATGGTCTATGGGTGAAGCCTTTTCAGATTTGTTAAAACGGAGGTCGTCGCTAATCCAATTCTTCTCATGAACCGCCAGCCGGATTTCGACGAAACATGGTAGGAATGATCGATGTAGAATGCCCTTTCAAAGGTGTTAAAATGGTGACCCCGAGGTCAAAAAATGGGCGTGGCCCGTGGGGTCAAATTTTATTTTTGACCGAATATGCTCATGTCATATATCAAATTGAAGATATCGATGAGGCGATTGCTCTGGTGCAATATTTGTCGGAATCGGATGATTATGTCATCCATGATGGCCGCCAAAAGGTCCATTTATTCAAGATTTTGAACGTCTTTTTCTCAGAAACCACATGGCCGATGCTGGCCAAACTTCATAGTAAGTTAAGATCCTTGGGTGAAGCATTTTCAGATTTGGTAAAATGAGTCATCGCTTAATCCAAGATGACCGCCATCTAAAAATAGCACAATTTTTTTAAAACACATGAACTCAATGTCACATTCTCCTCTGGTGTTCATGGAGTCAGGTGAGCGAATTAGGGCCATCATGGCCCTCTTGTTATTTTATTATCTCACAATATACAGCTAACTTATGCAGAAAATACAAGGTAGCTACATATATACAGTAGTATTTAGGGTATGAGTTCATTACCGCGACTAAGGGGAAACGAATTGGAGGTCAAGGGGGTAACCACCACTACCAAAATAGGTAATATTTTATATGGGAGTCAAAAAAAAAATGTACCCCACCGTAAATTGGGAATTGAATTCGGTGGAATCCCATTTTAGAATTTTTTTAGTCCAAAAAATTCTAAAATGTGATTAAATGATTTTGTAAAAATTAGCCGAAACCATTACGAATTTTATATCACTTATAAAAATCCGTCATGTTGAACAAACATAACATCTCTTTATAATTAATAATAATTCCCAAGATTGGGAAAGTATATTTACTAGTATATAGAAAAAACATTATGACAGTTGCCATAAAAAATATGAGACGGATGCCGAGGAAACCGAATGTATCTCGCAAACTGATTAGTGAGGTAGCGATTTCCCCAGCCCAAAGAGTACAAACACCTCCTAAAATTCGTAGTAATACGAATAAAAATGAGATAAAATCTCCTCCACGGGGATCCGCAAAACTTCGTGAATTAAGGTCGGAGGCCATCAAATTGGGAATAACCTTCCCCCAAAATGTGCGAGCAAAAGGTCTGACTAAAATTATAAATGAGGCAAAAAATGAGGAATTTATGAAAAGACTGACTTATGCGTACAAATCGAGAAAAACGTCTGATGGGGGGAGACTAAGAAGATTACACCTTAACAATTTAACCCCGCCCGCACTATACAAAAAAGCCAATTCTTTAGCCGATGAGGCGGTATTGAGTATGTGCGGTAAAAATATTGTGGTGCCCAAAAAACGAATTCCTAAAACCGGCCTGTTAAGGAAAATAATAAACGAAGGCGACGACATTCTGGATGATTACATACGGACGGAGAGTAAAATAGTGAAAGGACGCCGCACAGTAACTATTACCCTAAAACGGCGCACCCAAGTAAATATAACGGAACGAATAATGGCAGAGATCACCCCAATGCTAACTGGGAGCTTCTACATACGTTATTTATTTTCATACAAATTGGCTCACATCGAGTAGACCGACACACGGGGTAGGCCGGAAACGATAATATTCCATAAACAACTGCGCGGGAGCCCCTGGTTGAGAGAATACGAGGACGCGAATGAATGGGTTGCCGAACAGGAGGAAACTAGAATGAACATCGATAAAATAGACCGTCCAAGCACAAAATGGACGTTTGTTAGGTGGGCCGGCGTTACGATTAAATTAATTCTTTCATCTAGCGCAGACGATGCGGGCATGAGATCTTCGAAAATGGCGGGGGGACAGCTTCCTGAATGGTTGCAATATCAGAAGGGGATAAAACCGTTGGGCAAATTTAACGACGATCTTTGCCTGTTCAGATGTATCGTTCTTCACACGACTGATCTGCGGATATATCCTTTTCTGTAAAAGTAAGGGGTGGAAAAGACCAACCGGCCCTTATAATAATTGATGACATGTTTTAAACTCGGAATTGAGGTATATGAACCAGTTGAAGAGGGCACATGGTATTTAAGAAAAGTGGCGGCACATTATGAAGAAATTGGTACGAAGAAAATGAAAATCGGTATTTACAATAATCACGCATTCCTGATCACCGACATGAACAAAACCACCAACACCCTCTGTTGCTACGGGTGCAACCAGCGATTCACGCAATCCCATGGTTTAAAACGGCACGCGCTCACCTGTATGCGTGGGGTGACGAAGCTCACATGCAAAGGCGCTCAGATCGACTGACCCACATCCGCCTACGAAAAGGCCTTTTACCCCAGATCTCACGCGAGCGCGAAGGCGACAAGTTGGATAAAATCATTCGAAGTGGGTGGTAAACCCCATATACACACTGCGGCCACGGCGGTGAGAGGTTGGTGGGTGGAGAGCCAGTCGAAGGATTTTGTGAGGAAACTATTTTAACACGGTTTACCAATTTCATGGATGTTATTGGCACGGATGCCCTAAGTGCTCCGATAAGGAGGAGATGCGGCCCAATCGTATGCAAGCGCACAATACCGCAAATTTTGTCAAAACCACCCCGACAAAGCCGACACCACCTCATACACGGCCCTAAAGCACAATTTTGTGCGGGAGTATATGGCCTGGAACCCCCTTGCAATAGTGCAAGCCCCTACCAGCGCTTTGGATGAAGAAATTGTGATCATCAAAGAGAAGGCTGCCGAAAAGAAGGCGTTGGCAAGGGATAGAAACAAAAAAACTCTCGCGAGAGACGCTGCGATCGCAAAGGAGTTTACATTAGTTACTATTCCGAAAATCGGGAGTGCGATTATAACGGCTCCTGGGATAATACACCAGATCTCCGAACAACCGTTTACCCGTACCAGATTGTGCACGATTTTGAAGCCTATTTGGCGAAAAATAGCGAAGGGGGGCCAACTTCTGTTGGGTGCCGGAGTAAGAAAGGTAATGTGCCCATAAGCGTGAGCGTCGGCGACAATTTATGTAACGAAATAACTCACATATGTCAAACGGATCCGGTCAAATTGGTTCCCTATTTATGGAAAATATACAGAAAAGGGGGAAGGCGATACGAGAGGCTGTTGGTAAAATATATCTTCCTACCTGTATGGACCGACTTCCCGCTGATAAAAAAACTTTAGTCGGGCTGTTGGCCGATACGACATCGAAAGTTCTTGTCGGTAAGAAAACAAACACGACGATATTCCTATTTACCCCCGAATTCCGATTTCTCGACGTAAAATTGTATCTCAGCCCAGAGACGTCCTACGACAAATGGATAAAGGCTTACGACTGCGAGGGGCAAAAGTCGTTCTTTCCATATGAGTGGTTTGATTCTATTGAGAAACTGGATTACGAAGGGTTGCCCGGAATAAAATATTGGGACAATCAACTCAACCCGAAGGAAAAAATAACCACGACGGAGTTGGCCGCATGCAATGAGATTTATAAAAATAAAAATATGAAAACGTTCAGAGAGTGGCTGCGATACTACAATGATTTGGACATGGGGCCGTTTATAGAGGCGATCGGTAAAATGTCCAATTTTTACAAGACGAGAGGCATTGACATGTTTAAAGATGCGGTTACTCTACCTGGGGTAGCGTTGCAGTACCTTCTTAGGGGGACAATAAAAGAACACGTAAAATCCAATCAAAGTAAAAAAAGCATAGCGGCTGCGGCCATATGTCCCCCGCTGTTCGCCCCTAAGGCTGAGACGTACAAAATGTTGAAAGCCGCTCTGGTCGGTGGACCGTCAATCGTATTCTCTCGCCACGCGTAAGTCGGGGTCACAAAAATTAGGCCAACACCCTCTCCAATCGTGATTGGGTGCGAATTTAATGGGGGCGGTAAAATATGCAAAGCGGTGGTGGGGCTAGTCGCCAACGCGCTGTATCTATCTACATTAAATAAAGAGATGCCTTGTGGTGAGGAAGATATACACCATAATGAGGAACCCCACGACTCCCAAGGAATATCACGTTTTACCAGAAAAGTTTTATCCGGGAGATGGTTCGGATTTGCCGAGGTGGATATAGAAGTTCCTTCCGCATTGAAAGATAAATTTTCGGAGATGTCTCCAATATTTATTAACCGAGTAGTCGAGGAGGGAGAAGTACCCGATTACATGCTAAAATATTTAGACGACTTGGGAAGAAAACGCGGTAGCGGGAACAAACTAGTAGGTGTGATGTCGGCCAAAAAAGTATTGCTGTACTCACTGCTTCTAAAGTGGTATTTGGAACACGGGCTGAGAGTCTTCGGGATCCATCGGAGTATCACTTATGAGCGGGGTACGCCGTTTAGATGGTTTGTTAAGCAAGTTACTGACGCGCGGAGAACCGGCGACGAGGACGTGAGTAAAGCCCCTATTGCCGACATAATGAAATTGTTAGGGAACTCGTGCTGCGGTAAAATGATAGAGTCTCCTGAGGGGCACCTGAATACGACATATACGAAGGACGAGAAATGTGTGGACAAGGCATTAAGATCTGCATACTTCCACGATCTGGAGGAGATCGGCGATGCGTACGAGATATCTTCTAGAAAAGTTAATGCAGTTATGCCTAGACCATTCCATTGTGGGATAGCCGTGTACCAACTGGCCAAGCTGAGAATGTTGGAATTCTATTACGATTTCTTAGACAAGTATGTGGACAGAACAGATTTTGAATTAATACAAATGGATACGGACAGTCTATACATGACAGTAAGCGCGAAACCTCCGCAAGGGAATGAGAAATACGGCAGTTTCGATAGTATGGTAAAACCTCATCTGCGCGATGAGTATGAGAAAGATAAGAAAAATTGGTTGGCGTGGGATAAATGGAGCGACTGAGAGCCCAGGCTTTTCAAGGTAGAATTTCACGGAGATCGTGCCATTGCACTATCAAGCAAGTGCTATTTTGTGGAGAAGTTGGCGACCGCCAATCTACCAATTCCTCCAATATTATTGGGGTTGGATGGTACTTCTGGGGATATAGATGAGAACGTCAATCTACCAATTCCTCCAATATTATTGGGGTTGGATGGCCGATTAAAACATTCCGCAAAAGGATTATCTGCCAGACAGAACACGTTAACCTGGAATCGGTATAAGAACGCGTTGAACTGGGGGCGAGAGGATGTCAATACTCCAATCACGATTGGTACGGTTGGAAGAATTGAGGGCGATCCAATTCGGGAATTGGTAGATATGTGTGAAAACCGCGGATTCCGAATGCGGGACGGCGCGATGAAAACATATACGCAGAGGAAGTTGGGGCTATCGACCTATTACGATAAAAGAAGAATCCTTCCAGACGGTATACGCACGGAACCTCTTTATCATAATTAATTTTGTAAAAATTAAATATTAATTATTTGATTATAACAGGATTTTTGGTACCCCGAGGGCGACCAACGGGTCTCTTCGGACCGCTAAACCCCAATTCTCCTGCCCCAGCCAATCCGGGATTGGATGATTGGACAATTGGGGGCTCTTTTGCCCACAGATTGGTAAGCCGGCGAGATCCTATATGGTATTTCCTTTTAACCCATGAGGCAGGCACATTTCCCTGAGCCCCGGCAATATCTAACAGAGCGGTGTGATCAAGAACAGATTTAGGCATTTTCCGTTCCGTTCTCCAATATTCCAACACTTTCAATTCACGAATTGAGGGTGTATATACATACGCAGATATTAATGTTCAATACCAATTCGCGAATTGAGGGTGGTGTTGTAACTTTTCCCCCACTGTTATCCCAATAATCGATAAGGTGAAATGCACTCAGGCTAGCATCGACTGGTTAGCAAGGAATTACGTGCTCGCAAGCATTATCGTTTAGTAATAATTCAAATCAGAAAGTCAGTTATAAAGATATAACCGATATTTTCTCAATGTTAAAACTGCGTTCCTATCCGACCGCTGTTTGCCTATAAACTTTAACAGAGCGCTCAGTGAATAAACACGCCCGATATTTTATCAACATTAAAATATCGGGCACCCCAAAAAAAAAAATATGCTGGGCATGTCTAACTGGACCACCTTTTTAGCTCCACTATTCGAAGAATAGTTAGAGCTTATGTTGTCACCCCGGCGTCGGCGTCGGCGTCGGCGTCACCGCCTTGGTTAAGGTTTTTAGTCAAGCTTGTATATGCAATACTACTGGCACTACACCCACCATACTTGGACAACTTCATCTCCTAGTGATGTACATCAATAACCCCTGATCTATATTTGACCTTGACCTACATTTCCTCTTGAATTACTTAGTTAATTCCCCTTGGTTAAGGTTTTTAGTCAACCTTGGTTAAGGTTTTTAGTCAAGCTTGTACATGGAATACTATTGTGTATACAGACACCATACTTGGACAACCTTTTCTCATTAGGATGTACATCAATAACCCCTGATCTATATTTGACCTTGACCTACATTTCCTCTTGAATTACTTAGTTAATTCCCCTTGGTTAAGGTTTTTAGTCAAGCTTGATATGGAATACTACTGGCCCTACACCCACCATACTTGGACAACTTCATCTCCTAGTGATGTACATCAATAACCCCTAATCTATATTTGACCTTGACCTACATTTCCTCTTGAATTACTTAGTTAATTCCCCTTGGTTAAGGTTTTTAGTCAAGCTTGTATATGGAATACTACTGGCCCTACACCCACCATACTTGGACAACTTCATCTCCTAGTGATGTACATCAATAACCCTTGATCTATATTTGACCTTCACCTACATTTCCTCTTGAATTACTTAGTTTATTCCCCTTGGTTAAGGTTTTTAGTCAACCTTGGTTAAGGTTTTTGTCTCGCCCGCGAAGCGAAGCATTATTTTTTTGTTAATTTTTAAACTTTTTTTTTTAAACTTTTTTCCCATTTTTAGCCAGGTTTTTTTGGAGAAAAAAATCCTTTGAAACTTTTTTTTTTTTAAACTTTTTTTCCATTTTTAGCCAGGTTTTTGGAGAAAAAAATCCACGCTATTGGATTGGCGAAAGCCAGACGGGCGGGCGGCGTCCACAATCAATGTTAGCTTTTCGTGTTTGAGTCCATTTCTTTGTTACTGTAACACATAGGACCAACAAACTTCCACAGCTTCATAACCAAGGGGTACCCACCACATCACTATCCAACATGTTACCTTTTTTTGAACTTGACCCATTTTTTCCGCGCAGTCAATGTTAACTTTTCGCATTTACAATGTTAAGTTTTCGTGTTTAAGTCCATTTCTTTGTTACTGTAACACATAGGACCACCAAGCTTTCACAGCTTCATAACCAAGGGGTGCCCACCACATAAACTATCCAACATGTGACCATTTTTTTTACCTTCACCTATTATTTCTACGTAATTGACTTAGCCATTTTCAACGTTAACTTTTTAACGTAACGTTAACTTTTTAACGTAACGTTAACTTTTTAACGTACGTCTGGTTAAAGTTTTTTGGTTAAAGTTTTTCGTTATACTATATCTCTGCAACTGCTTCGCCCATTACCTTGAAACTTTACATGGGTGTTTATCATCATCCATATTTTCATTCTACCCCCCAACCGTGCGGCCCCTGTGCCCAATGTCAAGGTCAAATTACTTTGATTTTTTTGTGTACTATATCTCTGCGACTGCTTCACCCATTACCTTTATACTTCACATGGGTGTTTATCATCATTGTCGCGCCCGCTTGCGGAAAGCGCGATATAGTCGGCATTTTGGCATACGTCCGTCCGTGTGTCCGTGTGTCCGGTTAAAGTTTTTCCATCTACTATATCTCTTTTTTTAGTGTCCATACCTCGCCCCAAGGCGCGACATGCAGGCCACGGCCATCTAGTCTACAAAAAGTTGGTATAATTATGTTATCCAAGTGTCTATGCTTCACAAAAACCTGGCCTTCGTGGCTTTGCCTTGTTTCTTTTTTTTTTTCAAATTCTTTTTCCATTTTTAGCCAGTTTTTTTTAAAAAAAAACCAGGCTATTGGATTGGCGAAAGCCGGGCGGGCGATTGGGCGGCGGGTGGGCGGCGGGCGGGCGGCGTCCACAATCAATGTTAAGTTTTCGTGTTTGAGTCCATTTCTTTGTTACTGTACCACCTAGGACCACCAAACTTTCACAGCTTCATAATCAAGGGGTGCCCACCACATATCATATCATTTTATTATTTTTTAACTTCACCCATTTTTTCCGCGTAGCGCTTAGCCATTTTCAATGTTAAGTTTTTTTTCGCGTTTCAATGTTAGTTTTCTGTAGTCCATTTCTTTGGTACTGTACCACCTAAGACCAACAATTTCACAGCTTCATAATCAAGGGGTGCCCACCACATATCACTATCCAACATGTTACTTATTTTTTAACTTCACCCATTTTTTCCGCGTAGTCGACTTAGCCATTTTCAATGTTAAGTTTTCGCGTTTTACAATGTTAAGTTTTCGTGTTTTTAAGTCCATTTCTTTGGTACTGTACCACCTAAGACCACCAAACTTTCACAGCTTCATAATCAAGGGCTACCCACCACATATCACTATCCAACATGTTACTTTTTTTTTTAACTTCACCCATTTTTTCCGTTGCGCAGTCGACTTAGTCATTTTCAAGAATGTTAAGTTTTTCGCCTTTACAATGTTAAGTTTTCGTGTTTAAGTCCATTTCTTTGGTACTGTACCACCTAGGACCACCAACTTTCACAGCTTCATAACCAAGGGGTGCCTACCACATACAACTATCCAACATGTGACCATTTTTTTACCTTCACCTATTATTTCTACGTAATTGACTTAGCCATTTTCAACGTTAACTTTTTAACGTACGTCTGGTTAGAGTTTTTTGGTTAAAACTTTTTCGTTATACTATATCTCTGCAACTGCTTCGCCCATTACCTTGAAACTTCACATGGGTGTTTATCATCATCCATATTTTCATTCTAACCCCCAACCGTGCGGCCCCTGTGCCCAATGTCAAGGTCAAATTACTTTGATTTTTTTTGTTAAAGTTTTTTAGCCAGGTTTTTTGAAAAAAAATCCAGGCTATTGGATTGGCGAAAGCGCGGCGGGCGGGCGGCGGGCAGGCAGGCGGCGGGCGGGCGGCGTCCACAATCAATGTTAAGTTTTCGTGTTTGAGTCCATTTCTTTGTTACTGTACCACCTAGGACCACCAAACTTTCACAGCTTCATAATCAAGGGGTGCCCACCACATATCACTATCCAACATGTTACTTTTTTTTTAACTTGACCCATTTTTTCCGCGTAGTCGACTTAGCCATTTTCAATGTTAAGTTTTCGCGTTTACAATGTTAAGTTTTCGTGTTTAAGTCCATATTTCTTTGGTACTGTACCACCTAGAACCACCAAACTTTCACAGCTTCATAACCAAGGGGTGCCTACCACATACAACTATCCAACATGTGACCATTTTTTTACCTTCACCTATTATTTCTACGTAATTGACTTAGCCATTTTCAACGTTAACTTTTTAACGTACGTCTAGTTAAAGTTTTTTGGTTTTAAAACTTTTTCGTTATACTATACTCTGCAACTGCTTCGCCCATTACCTTGAAACTTCACATGGGTGTTTATCATCATCCATATTTTCATTCTAACCCCCAACCGTGCGGCCCCTGTGCCCAATGTCAAGGTAATTATTTGAATTTTTTTGTTTTTTAAAGTTTTTTCGTTCGTGCCCAGTCAGGTCAATTTTTTACTTTGAAATTTTTTTGTTAGTTTTTTCGTTTATATATCTGCAACTGCTTCACCCAATATCTTGATATTCACATGGGTGTTTATCATCATTGTCGCACCTGCTTGCGGAAAGCGCGATCCTGTGCCCAATGTCAAGGTCAAATTACTTTGAATTTTTTTGTTAAATTTTTTCGTGTATATATCTCTGCAACTGCTTCACCCAATACCTTGATACTTCACATGGGTGTATCTCATTGTCGCACTGCTTGCGGGAAAGCGCGATTCCTGTGCAATGTCAAGGTCAAATTACTTTGATTATTTTTGTTAAAGTTTTTTCGTGTACTATATCTCTGCAATGCTTCACCCAATACCTTGATACTTCATGGGTTGTTTATCATTCATTGTCGCACCTGCTTGCGGAAGCACGATCCTGTGCCCAATGTCAAGGTCAAATTACTTTGAATTTTTTTGTTAAATTTTTTTGTGTACTATATCTCTGCAACTGCTTCACCCAATACCTTGATACTTCACATGGGTGTTTTTATCATTATTGTTGCACCTGCTTGCGGAAAGCGCGATCCTGTGCCCAATGTCAAGGTCAAAATTACTTTGACTTTTTTTGTTAAAGTTTTTTCGTGTACTATGTCTCTGCAACTGCTTCACCCAATACCTTGATACTTCACATGGTGTTTATCATCATTGTCGCACCTGCTTGCAGAAAGCGCGATCCTGTGCCCTATGTCAAGTTCAAATTACTTTGAATTTTTTTGTTAAATGTTTTTTCGTGTACTATATCTCTGCAACTGCTTCACCCAATACCTTGATACTTCACAGGGTGTTTATCATCATTGTCACACCTGCTTGCGGAAAGCGCGATATCGTCGGCATTTTGGCATACGTCCGTCCGTTCGTCCGTGTGTCCGGTTAAAGTTTTTTGGTTAAAGTTTTTCCATCTACTATATCTATTTTTTTAGTGTCCATGCCTCGCCCCAAGGCGCGACATGCAGGCCACGGCCATCTAGTCTACAAAAAGTGGGTATAATTATGTTATCCAAGTGTCTATGCTTGGATAAAACCTGGCCTTCGTGGCTTTGCCTCGTTTCTTGTTGTGTACTATATCTCTGCAACTGCTTCACCCAATACCTTGATACTTCACATGGGTGTTTATCATCATTGTCGCACCTGCTTGCGGAAAGCGCGATCCTGTGCCCAATGTCAAGGTCAAATTACTTTGAATTTTTTTGTTAAAGTTTTTTCGTGTACTATATCTCTGCAACTGCTTCACCCAATACCTTGATACTTCACATGGGTGTTTATCATCATTGTCGCACCTGCTTGCGGGAAAGCGCGATCCTGTGCCAATGTCAAGGTCAAATTACTTTGAATTTTTTTGTTAAAGTTTTTTCGTGTACTATATCTCTGCAACTGCTTCACCCAATACCTTGATACTTCACATGGGTGTTTATCATCATCATTGTCATACCTGCTTGCGGAAAGCGCGATATCGTCGGCATTTTGGCATACGTCCGTCCGTTCGTCCGTGTGTCCGGTTAAAGTTTTTTGGTTAAAGTTTTTCCGTCTACTATATCTATTATTTTAGTGTCCATGCCTCGCCCCAAGGCGCGACATGCAGACCACGGCCATCTAGTCTACAAAAAGTGGGTATAATTATGTTATCCAAGTGTCTATGCTTGGAAAAAACCTGGCCTTTGTGGCTTTGCCTCGTTTCTTGTTGTCTAGTAGCGTAAGGTCGTAAGTGCTATATACCGACTATTATCATATACTAAAACAATTATTGACTAGTGAGCCATAGAATATAATCTGATATTCTATGGCTCACTAGTCAATAATTGTATAATATGTTCGGGCCAGTGAAAATTGCTTTCTGGCCCAGGCTCGAGGTCAAGGCGGCGGGACAAGGCGAGACATTTGATTCCGCGGAATTGTTGTTAGTTAAGCTTGTACATGGAATACTATTGTGCATACAGACACCATACTTGGACAATCTTTTCTCATAGGGATGTACATCAATAACCCCTGATCTATATGTGACCTTGACCTACATTTCCTCTTGAATTACTTAGTTAATTCCCCTTGGTTGAGGTTTTTAGTCAAGCTTGTATATGGAATACTACTGGCCCTACACCCACCATACTTGGACAACTTCATCTCCTAGTGATGTACATCAATAACCCCTGATCTATATTTGACGTTGACATTTCCTACTTGAATTATCTCTTATTAATTACCCCTTGGTTAAGGTTTTTAGTTTTTAGTCAACCTTGGTTAAGGTGTTTAGTCAAGATTGTACATGGGATACTAGTGTGCATACAGACACCATACTTGGACAACATTTTCTCATAGGGATGTACATCAATAACCCCTGATCTATATTTGACCTTGACCTACATTTCCTCTCGAATTACTTAGTTAATTCCCCTTGGTTAAGGTTTTTAGTCAAGCTTGTATATGGAATACTACTGGCCCTACACCCACCATACTTGGACAACTTCATCTCCTAGTGATGTAGATCAACAACCCCATATCTATATTTGACCTTCACCTACATTTCCTCTTGACTTACTTAGTTAATTGTTTCCCCCGGACTCCGTCGGGGGGATACTATGGATTTGACAGCGCGCCGCGTCCGCCGCAGACACTTCTTGTCCGGAGCATAACTCGAACACCCTTTGGACTATTTTCATGAAACTTCACACATGCATAGACCACGACCCGAAGGTGTGTTGCACACAAGAATGACAACTCTTGCGTAGCTAATTTTTTAGTTATCTCCCTTTTTTGTTTCGCGCACTGATTGACCATAACTCGACCACCCTTTGGAATATTTTTATGAAACTTCACACATTCAATTAGACCACGAACAGAAGGTGTGTCATGCACAAGAATGACAACTCTTGCATAGCTAATTTTTGAGTTATCTCCCTTTTTTGTTTTCGCACACTGATTTCCTGTCCGGAGCATAACTCGACCACCCTTTGGAATATTTTCATGAAACTTCACACATGCATAGACCACGACCCGGAGGTGTGTCACGCACAAGAATGGCAACTCTTGCATAGCTAATTTTTCAGTTATCTCCCTTTTTTGTTTTGCACACTCTACAAACTGGACAATAATGCATGAAGACCCGTTTTCTCGTCTGCTCTGTACACCTTTTCTCGTGTGCTCTGTACACCTTACCTGTAGAGAGAACAATAGAGACTGGGAGAACCATTCACCTGTGCATGTGCTAGCATGTGCAAATGTCCAGTGTTGACCAGTCTTGACCAGTCTTGACCACTCTTGACCACAGGTAATTTGTACAGGTAAATTACTACATTGGATATTACATTTCCGTAGACTGTGTTGAAAATATTGTGGCATTATGTGGACCTGTGCAGATATATGTAGATAAATATAGGACTATTAAAACAAAATTCTGGGCTCCAGTAACAAGCATTATTATTTTTAATTTTTAAACTTTTTTTTCCATTTTTTT
The DNA here is from genome assembly GCA_029237695.1 of Conchocele bisecta. Lineage (NCBI taxonomy): Eukaryota > Metazoa > Mollusca > Bivalvia > Lucinida > Thyasiridae > Conchocele > Conchocele bisecta. The sequence goes on along the minus strand of CM055265.1, from coordinate 92,456,171 downwards.
TTCCATTTTTTTTTCCAAATTCTTTTTAAATTTTTGTCTAGTAGCATAAGGTCGTAAGTGCTATATACAGACTATTCACCTGTGCATGTGCTAGCATGTGCAACTGACCACTGACCACTTACAGGTAATTTATACAGGTAAACGATTATATTACATTTCCGTAAACTGTGTTGAAAATATTGTGGCAATATGTGGACCTGTGCATATATGATATGTAGATAAATATAGGACTATTAAAAAATATTCTGGGCTCCTGTAGGGAGCATTATTTTTTTATTTTTTTTTAAATTTAATTTTTTTTGTGTAGTCACAGCCAGGGCATATACTCTAAGTTATGATAGTAGACTCTTGTGAATCTCGTCCATGGCCGCCGATATAGTTCTGTTGATCAGTGATATGGTTTTTCCGGCAGTTAAAAAATAACCTGTGGGGTTGGATCCGTCGGGAGCTCTAATCTCGATTGGGTTGTTACTCGGATTCTTTGAATTTATATCTGTCAATAAATTGGAAGAACTACCTGGTTCGTATATACTCATAATGTTGGTTGTTATAAATTCTATTACAAACTTGAGACTAATTCTTTGAATTAATTTGAACTTTCTAGGACGACCGAAATCGGGAAATCGGGTAGTTCTTCAACTCTCTCGCTTGATCATCAAGAATAGGGACCGTAAAGTCGTGGATATGTCCCGATTCCAAAACTTTCATCTCGGGGCATGGGAAGTCTAAGGTCACAGTCTCCCCAAAGAAACAATCACTGGCTTGCACGGTTTTCAGTAATGTGCTGGGAGATCCGTCTACCGTGTTGTACGATGTGTTCACCCGATCCAGGTGCACCCTGAGAGTTTTATCACCGACGTACTCAACCGAGGCAAACAAGCCTTTATTCGCGGAGTATGTCTCTCTAAAACCGAGTCGAGTACCCAACGTCGGGGTGATCGTTACCCGGTTGTTGGGTTCGACGGTCATTGTTGAGCCCGGTAGCCTTCGATACTGTGAGGTTGACTATACAGTCAGAATTCGTTACAACGGCATAGTTCGTCAGAGATGAATCTGCCGTTATAACGAATATGCCTGTATAAAGAATCGGCGATTTTCTCCTAGCTATCAGACTGTCGTGATAATTCCGGTAATTGGAACATGTCGGTAATTGGTAACCACGCATTGTATCGACGCTATTTGCTGTTAGCATTTACATTAGCATTATCGGTAAGATATATACTTATTTGTTTCCACATTGATAAAGCAATGCATATATGCAAATTTATATCAAGGAAACCAACAACATTCAAAGCTAATCCGGTATTTGACAAAGTCTAGGTTGCAGGCGAACCTGTTGTTAATTGTAGAGCGCGTGGTGAATACCGGATTATCTGTCAAATTGTTTCTTTATTGTTAGCAATTCGCAAACATGTGCATATAGAAAAGAAACACATATTTTAATAAACAGTTTGTTTTAATTTACATGCTAAAATTTATAAAAATACAAAGCAAAAACATGTAGAGTGGTTTCCCTTTAAATATTTACATGACGATTCGTCCCTATCTGAACTCGCCCCAGAGGCAATGTTACACGATAATTATTTAAATTGTTCACGATTATGATATTTTTTTATTTACAATCTATCGGTCCTTGCTGGATTTAATCACTTGTAAATTTAGTTGCTAACTGTTCATTTCTTAATTGATGTTTGCAAAATAGTACATCACAGCAGGTGATAAGGTACCGACACGTTAATTGCCGCGATTTATGACAGCAGGTCGGGGTTAATCAGCTGTGAAATTGTTTAGATATGGTCAGTGACTGGTTCCCGAATATCGGTTTCCGGCACGTAATGCCGGATAACAGAGCTGGTACCAGCGACGCCGGGTACCGGCGCCATTATGAAGCACATTATATGGTCAGTGACTGGTTCCCGAATATCGGTTTCCGTAATGCCGGATAACAGAGCTGGGTTACAGCGCTGGTACCAGCGACGCCGGGTACCGGCGCCGTTATAACGAACATTAAATAAGACTTAAACTGTGTATTCATTTGCGGGAATTCCCTGCCGGTGCCGGAAGCCGAATTTGCCGGTATATCGAGCAGATTAAAGAGCATGCCGATTGGTTTGGCAGCTTATTGTGCCGGGAGGCGAATATGCCGCTGTAACGTGTGCCGCTATAACGAATTCTGACTGTACCGTCAAGCTCTGAGGTGACAAAATCTATGAGCTGTCTTGCTCCCCACAGTCCGGGAGGCAGCTTTACCCCTACTTGCCGTCCATCCTTCACATAGCCAAACCCTTCTCTCTTCCCCACATTCTCCCACCCAACCGTGAAAGTGATTGATCTGAGGCCTACCCGGAGTTTTCCGCAGCAGTTGTCGATTGACTTCTGAAGTTCACAACTCTCTTTTTGAACATTAGTGATAGTAGCAAACATAATAAACTCCGATTAAAATGTCGTTGGATACCAAGGCATTTAGCTTCAATTCAAAGACAAAGTACGATGGGGGAGGTGTGTACTACTTAACGGTAGGAATCCACTACTTAATTAGAAAGCTAATAAACCAAACAATAAGAGTAAACGAAGACACCGGATTTGATAATTATAGGCTGCCCAAAATTACTACCCAAGAAACCAGAGATGCGTGGAAAGCAACACTGATGCAGTTTTGGCAGAACCAGTTAAATTTTGCTGTGTGGTGTGCCACAACCGGGTGTGGGGTCTCTTACATAAACCATATGGAGCATAATGAGAGCGCTTTCTGCGAAAGTGTTTATACTTTTCATGTCTACTACACGATCCGGAGAATCATACAAGAGATGAGCGTGAAACCACACCAAGAGGATAAATGAGACCCTCCCCGTACGACCACAAAGCCTACGAAAGACTGTGTAACGAATTTCAGATTTCTAAAAATACCGACTGGAAACAGAAAACAGTTACTAAAAATGGTGGGTTAGGTGATATATTTGTAAATGGTAACATCGTAACGGACACAAGTCTTGGGGTTTTTAGTCCTACCAACATGACATATACACGAAATGACCCACCAACAGAATGTACTTTTGCCAGGTGTAAATACGTCATGGATACTAGAATCGACTACATAAAACAAAGCGAACACGTCGAGATCGGCTGGGGGACTTTCATTTTGGATAGGGGGAAGGAGTTCACCAGGGCTGGAGTTACCCGCCTCAACGACTCCATTCGCACATACGTCTGGGCCGTCCTCGGTGCACAGGATAATAGACGGGACGGCGTTTGACGCGCAAAAACAGTTCTTGGCATATGTCGAGGACGCAATAAACAAACCGGTGGACCTCCCGGATGCGATCAAGCGGTATCAAGACGTTTTACAGAATGCCAGCACCCCAGTAGACTATGTATTTGGAATAGGTCTTTATATGGCGCCGAGCAATATGATACTACGATACGCCCCGGTTGACGGTTACAATAATCAGATCGTAATCGCCACCGCCAATCAAAAAATCGGCCACAACGATAACGTGAACACGGATATCATCAAGCGCACCCCCAAGACGGTCGGGAGCGGAGTTGTAAGTGGAACCGATTTCATAAAACCCCCAATTCACAAATTGGGTACACCCACCCCCGTACCCCCAATTCACGAATTGGATTCACCATCAAGTTCCACCAGTTCACCCAATCCAATCACGATTGGAAGAATTGGAACAGGAGCGGGAACTACAACCCACGAGGAGGAGAAATTAGCGCTCGTCGTCGCCCTCGTGGCGATCGGACTATTCGCGCTTTAGTTTTAGGAACTCTTGGGCGGAGAACAGTAGGAGACCGGCGATCGCCACGATTAAAGCCCAAGCATTCTCGGTGAGCCATCCGGCCGTTTTTGATAACATAGATAACAAGTAGGAGACGACACTCCCGATCAGCCCAGGCAGCGCGGCAGCCGCCTTTCCGGCATATTTAGCCAGGAGACTGGCGAGGGCTTTTAGATGTTTTTTGCCCACTCCTTAACTCTGCCGGATGGCGCGGGTGCTGGCGCGGGTGCAGTCGCCGCACCACCACCACCACCACCAGTGATAGCTAGAACTATGGTCGATATAGTCATGCTGAGAACTGCGAGGATGCTTACTATGTGACGCCCTGCTCTCTGAACAGAGTGCGAAGACACTCACCGAGTGTCGTCTCCTCGTGCAGAACCCTCGAGATTGTTTCGCGTATCCGACTTATTTGGGTGCGGAGAGCCTCATGGCAAGCCGATGCAGCCTCCAAGCGAGCTGCTCTTTCATCCCGCAACGACCGCAGGCGTTCGGTGATCCGCTCAGTAGATTCTCTATCATCACGGACTTCCCCAAGTTTTCTTTCTTCTAGCACGATATGTTCATCCAGCGCCGTGAGTTTGGAGAGGTTAAGGACCAGTTCGCCCAGGACTGTTTGCAGAGCCTTATCGAGTCCCCGGAGTTCGCGAAGAGGTAACGGTGGGTCACCCATCGTGCTGAGTATTCCATCTATCTCGCTTTCGCTGAGCTCCATTGTGCGAATAGCGTCGGTGGCTACTTGAGAGACCTCGCTGAGCTCGACAGTTTCTATTGCGGCGGCCTATACGTGATTGACGACTGCTCGGCCAAGGCGGCGATGACCAAAAAGAAGGACATGCTCTCTGAGCTCGCATTTTCAGGCCGCCATGCGGGGGAAAGCGTATGGATCTCCACTCAGAAGTACAACGCCGTCCTCAAGGATCTGCGCGAGCAAACGAAATGGGTCGCCCTCTTTCACTGCAAGGACCGAGACTCATTTGATGACTGTCTTCGAGAGAACGACGTTATCCCAACGCGCGAGGAGCTCCTGGAGGTTCGGTAGATGCTTTCGGAAACTAAGCACGCCAAACTTCTGTTAAAGACTGATCAACCCACAAATTATGAAGTTATCAATTACAATGTAATTACTGAGCTAATTGAATACTGAATTACTGAATTACTAAATAATCTAATAATATCTACTAAGATCTACTAAATATTTACTAAATATTACTGAATTATTACTGAATTACTGAATTACTGAATATTTATTAAATAATCTACTAAATATCTACTAAATATTACTGAATTATTACTACAGTCGAACTTCGATGGGTCGAACAGCCTGCGGGGTTAAGTTTTAGTTTGACCCATCCGTTGTTCGACCCATCGGGATTTTCTACTGTAACCATTACAGATCGACGAGTTGGTCAGTGTACTAAGTGAAACAAGTCGTCATTACGACACGTTGTTTCACATAAATGCGCTTACATTTGCATTTACGGTTGATTGTCACAGTCGTTTATTAACAGAAACAGGCTTTAATAAAATAAAGAAAGCGGCAAACTCATGTGTGTTTTTATTTACATAGCCATTATACAGCAATAGAACATGAGAACAACAGAAAATGATTACGAAATAGAATTGGCGGACTTGATTGCCCCGTCCGATACGATCATGCCCAGTCGCCCCATCACATGTTGATTTACAACTTAACTTAAAAGGCCAGATGCTTGGGTCATTAATTAAAACTGAGCGATATTTAATTCCACATGTCCCATAAATTACCACTTTAATTAACTAACAACTTCGCCGACATTGGTCAATGCATAATTACCACGTATGCTGGTCACGACTGCCGTTATTGTATACGCTCAAATGACCACTTGAGATTTGTTTGACAACCGGTTAACAATAGGTGTGAAAGTCAATCAACTAGTCTGGAGACAATCGTCTGACATGTTCGAGTTTTTGTGGTGTTTATAGTGGATTTATACACGACCGGGCGTGACAGCGATTCAAGGCATTGAGGGTTGTTCGACTTTCACAAGTTCGACCTACCGGGTAGTTTTAACGTATTTATATAGGAATTCTGCTGGGACCTAAAGGCTAGTTCGAGGCAAGCATGGCTGACGAGTTTACCAGGGTTCGACCCATCGAAGTTCGACTGTAGTTACTCGTAATTAATTTTAAGAAAATTACAAACAGTTTGATGTTAAACTTATAAGATTAGTCAGAATAGTACACCCAACACTGTTGGAATAATGAACTGCGATGAACTTCTCGATCAGCTAATGGAAGAAACAGTTGCTCCGACTGCCAACATGGTATCTTTCCTGAAAGATGACACGACTGCCGATACGGTATCTTTCCTGAAAGATGGTCCGATGGTCAGAAAATGATGACACAAGATGCACCTGCGAGAGTGACGGAACAGCAATCCCCGATTGCAGCACTTGCAACTCCGATTGATCCTCCAACGGCTTTGGGGGAACTATCCCCAATTGCACGACACAAAAACCCAAAAAGACAGGCAGCTGGGCGGGCAGTGGCTGCCACCCGAAAAGCTAAACAAGATAAAATACTCGCCGAGCTTTGAGAGGCCAAACAGTCGTTGTTTGTTCCGGCCGCTCCTGAGCTGGAGCGACAGTTGGGGGCAGAAACAGCAAAACACCCTAAGACAGCTGCGGTTCAATCTACGCAGGAACAATCGTGGATTGCTGTAGCTCCTACCTGGATCACCCCGTGGGTTGTTGGTGGTGGTCTGGCAGTTGTGGGCACCGTGTGTGTGTGGAAATACCTTTCGAGACAACCCCCAACACTGTTGGAGGCGGTTCCAAAGGAAGTTACGAAACCGATTGCGCCCCATTTAAACATTAATCGCGATCCCTTTTATATGCAATAATCACTATATGTAATGGCTGAAAACAATGGTAAAATGGTAGTGAATGCGCTTTATCACGCCGTGATGATATCGGGTCTCAGTATCGGGTTTGCTCGACTATCAAAGATGGCCTTCGGAGGGCCCGCTCCCAAGTTGGACATGACCGTGAGAGAAGTAGGGCTCGTGACCTTAGATGTAGCGGCTGCAGTTTGGACTCAAGATTATCTAATTAAAGCTGGAATTCTACCTGCTAATACATGTATATGGAAATAAATGGCTACTGCGGCCGGACTAGCGATATTTGGAGCGGTGGCGAACGCATTGTCGTTCAGCGGTAGCAACTTTTTCTTCTCGAAACTGAAAGACGCGGATGAGGAGCGCAAGTGTCACGATTTAGCTACAGAACAATTTAATAGCGCAAAGGAAGCATGGTCGGAAAAACGAACCACCCATGTGGACTGGATCAACGAAGAGTTTCTCCGCGAGAATCACGCCGTGCAAACTTTCCGGAACATTGACGAAGCCATGCGCGAATACGCGCTCATATCCGCAGAAAATTCTCGTGCTGCTGGATCCCGAGCCCCAACTTTCAGATTTCTATGTACCGTCAGAGGCCCAAAAAGACCGCGAGATCACGTTCGTCGTCATGGGAATGGGTGCGGCAGGTCTTGTCAGCTACTATATTGAAAAAGCAATAAACAATAATTATTTAAAAAAAATTTTTTTAAATAATATATATATATAGAACGATGTTAGTTGACGAGCTTTATTTTGCTCTAATCGATGTAGGCTACACGGCCCTTAAACACTGTTTATCTGGCGCAAAGGGTCTGATCCGTCTGGCCCAAGATTCTCTCGAAACGTGGCGCGAGGACGAAAAAGCGGCCACCATTTTCGCAAAGCGGATGTTAGATTCCTCCGAGTTCCCGCTCCTGTTCCAATTCGTGAATTGGGGGAACTTAACCGGCAGCTGCAGCGAAACTTCCAACAATGGTTTAGTATCGCTGACGCAGTTACCGGACGATCTGGAGAGGGCATGTTGGAGATTGCTCGATCTACTAGAATACCTCGCATACGATGAACACGCGCAAGCTTGATACCAAACTATCGGTTCGCCTAGCGCGCAAGTTAGCGAACACATACTACAGCCTCCACGGCTACTGGAAGGGACTCGCGGCCATCAAGAACCTCGCGGCAGCGACCAAGGTTTCCACGGAATGGCTCAAGAAGCAGGCCATCTGGCAGATCTATTTGCCCGCGCCTCACAATATTCCGCTGCCGAAATTCAACGTGCCGGTGCCGAACAAAGTCCACCAAGCTGACCTCCTGTTTCTCCCTCACGATCGCGTCAGTCGCAAGATGTACAAGTACACACTGACAATCGTTGACGTAGCGAGTCGTTATAAGGGGGCTGAGCCGCTGGCCACTAAAGAGTCTAAGGAGGTGGCCGAGGCTCTTTCCCAAATATATAAGAGGAGTCCTCTCAAATGGCCGAATCTTCTTCAGGTCGATCCCGGCCGCGAGTTTATGGGCACGGTCTCCCATCTATTGACTAAACACGACGTTTCTGTTAGACGCGGCCGCGTCAACATCCACCGGGACCAGGGGATCGTGGAGCGGTTCAATCGAACCCTGCCTGAGAGGCTGTTCGGACACCAATATGCCAAAGAGCTTGTAGACCCTCATTCGCGATCGACCGAGTGGGTGACCAGACTGCCCGCCGTGGTCTCTGCACTGAACGGCGAGGTGACCAGATTGATCGGTAAAAATCCCGTAGATGCCATCAAGGCAAAAACGGTGTCGCACAAACCATCTGCCGTCTCGCGCGGGCGACCCGTTGGTTTAGCGGAGAAACGGCTTCCATCTGATGTTGCCGTCCGGTACCTCTATCAACCGGGAGAGCTCGAAGGTGGTCGCCGTCGCGCGACTGATCCTGTGTGGTCTCTCAATGTATATCATCTAGATCGATCTATTACCAAACCCGATGAGCCTGTGCTCTACTATTTGGATGATGGTCCATCGCGCGGGTTTGTTCGCGAAGAACTTATTGTTTTGCCTTTTGACACCCAGCTGCCTCCAGATGGCCTCCTCAATTTCTCATAATTTATCATCTTTTTACAACATAATTAATTAATTATTTAATCAGTTTTTTCGGATTTTACAAATTCCAAAAAATTAATTCCACCCAATTCAATTCGCGAATTGAGGGTGGTGAGACATTTTTTTTTTTTTACCCCCATATAAGACATCACCTATTTTGATAGTGGTGGGCACTTATACACCCTCCAATTCGTTTCCCCTTAGTCGCGGTATCAAACTCATACCCTATATACTACTTATACTGTTGCTGCCTTAAATTCTACTTTTCCAAGTCCTGATAACATGCAGTGGGGGAGACAATCCTCTAGTTGGCATTATTATACATTTTATATCAGACGTTAATTTCCACACTGATATCAGGGGCGATAACCGTGTTTCATTAAAATGTTACTAATTATTCTCTGTATTTATTTTTTGGTGGGCAATGATCATACTTCATAATACACATGTATGTAGAAAATATTATTTTTTCAGGTGACGCATTTAATTGCATGTCTCATTTGCATATGAAAATAGCCTGATACCACCGCGAGTCACTATCAATAAACTAAATATTACTAAATGATTATATATGTATAGCGGGCACTTGTAATGTTTAGAACTGGTGGAATAGTGACACAATTGTACACATATTTAATAACTATAAAGAATAGTTTGTGCCTACTGAGTGGGCATGTACCTTTAATGCAGGCGGTTGTGTATATATTGAATAACTTATAAGCACAGTGTACCTATATGTGTACTGCCAGAAGTAATCCCTGAAGTCGGTTAAGACCATAAACCACATTTAATTCTATAAGTCAAGGTTTCTATTGTCGTGCACAGTAAACAGAACTAAGTTTGTCTTCTAACAAAATACACTTTGTTACGGTACTCAACATCAACAGCACAGCTCAGCCTCGACCGATAAAATTTCCTGATTTTGAGTATGAAAACGGACCACATGTTTGAAATATTTTATGGTGAACAGGTGCTGATGTGAATGTACCCTACACCCAAGGGCATGGCCACTGAGGACTTGTGTTCATCTTGTGCATAAGCATAAGTTTCTTATTTTGTTAATAACGTTAAGCCCTTCAATTTTGGTAATATTTTGGCAATGTTGTATGTCTAAAGATAATGCTTTGTTGCTCCATGTTCACTATGTCCAAAAACCCAAGATCAACGTCTCTGAGGATTAACATGGGTTTAACCCTTAGAGTGCGGGAAACGTAAATTGTTGTCTGCTGTTGTTTTATATTTTGTCGTCTTTCTCAATAAAAACATGGTTTGACAGCACTTTAGAAACATTTCCATTGGAAATGTTTCTAAAGTGTTGGCAATGCATATTTATGTTTAGAAAAATGGAAGATAACAAATAAACAGCAGACGACAAAATTTAATTCCGCATTGGAAGTTATTGCTTTATCAGCAATTTAATCACTTCACAGATTTTGCCACATTTGATCTACGTATGATGTGTTGATGCCCTTTGTCCCACTAATTGAGAGTTTTGTACCTACAAACATGTGCGATTTTACATGAAATATATTTACAGAAACTGTGATATTTTTTGTAAATGATGTCAAAAGTTCGAACTAGCAAATACAGAATTCTATCCAGCATCTGCACTGAACTTTTCATCAACATTTTTCATGAGATATCGCACACGTTCTTAGCACAGGTGTTTCTAGCGTGTCTTGGGTGGTCAATTATTGTTTGTATATACGTGAAACATCTTTCTAAACAATATACAAAAAAATTAGAATGCGCCTGGGGCCCTTTTCACTAAACTTCTTACGACTAAAATGTTTTCGCAAGTGCAAATTTAGGATCGTCTGTAAATTTCAATTGATGGATTTACATTTATTGAGCATAGGCTGCATATGCAGCCTATGCTCAATAAATGTAAATCCAATAACTGTTTACAAGAAAGCTTTGTTAATGTGCAATTTACAGACTATCATAATTTTGTACTTACGAACATTTGATTCGTACAAGAGATAGTGAAACGGCCCCTGGTGTATAGCCTATATACGTGTTGTATTGTTTACACACTAGGGGCCCGTTTCACTAAACTTTGTACCACTAAGAAGTTTGTAAGTGCGAAACTTACAAAACTTTATTGCATAGTTGCCATTAGCAGTTATTTCTGGCCAATCCTTGGTGGATTTGATCAGCTTCAATGGCCCATATACAAGGTGCATGATCACGTGGTTACAACAACAACAACAATGGCTGAAACTGTTGAAAGCACACCCACTCCAAAGTAAGTATTATTTGATATTTCCCTTAATAGGCAACGGATTTTGATGAAATGTGGCGCATGAAACGTGTTTTCATGTGCTGCATTTTGGGGTCCCTGGAGTTCGGCACATACGTATGTCGTGTTTGCGAAGAATCGATTTCCGGAAATCGATTCTTCACAAAAACGACAAAACAAGATGCGTTTGCACCATATTTCATCAAAATGCGTTACATAATAAAATAATTATAAAATAATACCTACTTTGAATCCGAGGGCTTCTGGAAGTTTCAGTACTTGTTGTTGTCATACACCTTGGTATATGTCTGTCAAAATTACCCAGGGGTGTAAAAATTTAGAAAAATCCATTCGCCCTGCAGGACTAGTAGAAGTAAAAAGCTACTCGCCCTGTCAGACTAGCGGACGGTAATTTTCACTCGTCCGAGGACGATAAGCACTCACCAATGCGAGCATGCGAGTGAAATTGTACACCCGTTAGCCCATGTTTACTCTGCAGATGTACGAGGACTGGATATCGGCTCTGGAGGAGGCTGCCAATGATGACTCCATAGTCCTGGCCACCGTCACAGGTCCTACTCCACTCTACCGTCCTACAAGTCATGTGATTTTGTACTTAACCCTCTCACCCCTAAGTAACTGGAATGGAATTTGATATGTTCATTTTGCAACCAATCTAACCATCACAAAATGCTTTTCAAACTAGTCCATTTATGAAAAGGGGGTGTTTAAGTGCTCAAAAATATGAAAATTACTTGTGCAGATCCTGATGAGACGGCTCGTCACGAACCGGCTTACCTGGATCTACACGTTTTGCCAATACATGTACCACTATACAGACCTGTAGTGTTGAAAGGGTTAATAACATGTGCGACATCTCGCGAAAAATATTTACAATCTTTTCGTAAACGAGGTCGAAAGTTGACAAAATGTTCAGAGCAGATACGGAATATAATTCCGCATTTTGCTATGAAAATTTCATCAACTTTCGGCATCATTTACAGAAGATAGTTTCATTAAAAAACACACATCTTCTTGGGTACAAAATCACATGGCTTGCCTCATATATACATGGGCTGTGTAGATATCTTGGGGCCCTTGCAAATTTACTTCAGCCCTATAGAGGGATGGGCTGTGGCCTAGGGGTTAGAACACCTGACTTCCAATCCGGAGGTTGTGGGTTCAACCTCGCCTAGGCAAAAAATACTTTCTGGTCTGTCGGATAAGACTTTCAAACTGTGGTCCCATCTCTATATGACCTTAGCTGTTGGTGGGACGTTAAATTCTTTCACTTAAACTTCAGCCCTATAGATAACTTGATACTTGTAGATATATTTACCCTTTCTGAGCATATTTCCTAAGCGGAGAAGAACGCTATAAGAACATTTACAACTTCCATAAATTCATAATGGAAACGCCCATTCAACATATTGCGTTTATATCCCAATGGTTAAATTAGCCACAAGTGACATCGCGCGACATTGATTGGTTAAATTTAATATAATGTCATTAACCCTTACACCGCTATCTTAATTTTTTGTCGTCTGCTGTTTATTTTCTATTTTCCATTTTTATCATCAAAAACATGCTTTGACGGCACTTTAGAATAATTTACAATATGCTTTGACAGCACTTCAGAATCATTTCCATTGGAAATGATTCTGAAGTGCTGTCAAACCATGTTTTTATTGAGAAATAAGGCAAGATATAAAAGTAACAGCAGACGATAATTGTTGTGTGTAGCGGTCTAAGGGTTAATCTCCATGGCATTGTCAATAATGGCACGTTATTGACAGAATATATATATAAGCGTTGTTACTTATGAAATAAGTAAACTCGTTTAATAGATATGATAATTAATCCTCACTTGTGTAAGGTCATCTGTATACCACCAGTTGTGTACATGACAGGGTCGGGTGACTACTACTGCAGTAAGGTCATCTGTATATCACCAGTTGTGTACATGACAGGGTCGGGTGACTACTACTGCAGTAAGGTCATCTGTATACCACCAGTTGTGTACGTTCACAGGGTCGGGTGATTACTACTGCAGTAAGGTCATCTGTATACCACCAGTTGTGTACGTTCACAGGGTCGGGTGACTACTACTGCAGTAAGGTCATCTGTACCACCAGTTGTGTACATGACAGGGTCGGGTGACTACTACTGCAGTAAGGTCATCTGTATATCACCAGTTGTGTACATGACAGGGTCGGGTGACTACTACTGCAGTAAGGTCATCTGTACCACCAGTTGTGTACATGACAGGGTCGGGTGACTACTACTGCATCAATGGGAATCTGTACCACCAGTTGTGTACATGACAGGGTCGGGTGACTACTACTGCAGTAAGGTCATCTGTATATCACCAGTTGTGTACATGACAGGGTCGGGTGATTACTACTGCAGTAAGGTCATCTGTATATCACCAGTTGTGTACGTTCACAGGGTCGGGTGATTACTACTGCAGTAAGGTCATCTGTATACCACCAGTTGTGTACATGACAGGGTCGGGTGATTACTACTGCAGTAAGGTCATCTGTATATCACCAGTTGTGTACGTTCACAGGGTCGGGTGACTACTACTGCAGTAAGGTCATCTGTATATCACCAGTTGTGTACATGACAGGGTCGGGTGATTACTACTGCAGTAAGGTCATCTGTATATCACCAGTTGTGTACGTTCACAGGGTCGGGTGATTACTACTGCAGTAAGGTCATCTGTATATCACCAGTTGTGTACGTTCACAGGGTCGGGTGACTACTACTGCAGTAAGGTCATCTGTATATCACCAGTTGTGTACATGACAGGGTCGGGTGATTACTACTGCAGTAAGGTCATCTGTATATCACCAGTTGTGTACGTTCACAGGGTCGGGTGATTACTACTGCAGTAAGGTCATCTGTATATCACCAGTTGTGTACATGACAGGATCGGGTGACTACTACTGCAGTAAGGTCATCTGTATATCACCAGTTGTGTACATGACAGGGTCGGGTGACTACTACTGCAGTAAGGTCATCTGTATACCACCAGTTGTATGTACGACAGGGTCGGGTGATTACACTGCAGTAAGGTCATCTGTATACCACCAGTTGTGTACGTTCACAGGGTCGGGTGACTACTACTGCAGTAAGGTCATCTGTACCACCAGTTGTGTACATGACAGGGTCGGGTGACTACTACTGCAGTAAGGTCATCTGTATTAATTAAAAAGTACGATTTTTTAAAAAATCAGCGCGAGAATATCTGGAAATAATAATTTCGTTTCAGAATTCTGCCAATAAATCCTATTTTTTTATTTACCCGTAATCATACTCGCCGAGGCGCTTACCATTTCGATTCTTGTTGTATAGTAATAGTAGTTTCAAGCGCTGAGCGATATTGATTTATTCATCACGTAAATTCATAAAATGTCTGCTCCAAAGCGTGCAGCCAACGAATTTGGGTATTTTTTATGGAAAGAAGTTAGGAGAACACATCTGTTCATCAATGATTACAGCGAGACATGGCCCAATTTGGTCCTGTCAAAGCACGGTGATGAATTTGCGTCTTGCAAGCAGTGTAATTGTGATTTTTCGGTTGGTCATGGTGGCCGAAACGACGGCCAAGGCTCTAAAAAAGTTAATTTATGCATATAAGTGAGTACTGCTTTGTGTTCCGGAAAACATATGTGGTGTTCCTGAAAATAGCACCCTTTTCTCTCCATGTTCCTCATGTGACCGACATGGGGTTGGCAGCTCTGCTACTGCAGTAAGGTCATCTGTATATCACCAGTTGTGTACATGACAGGGTCGGGTGACTACTACTGCAGTAAGGTCATCTGTACCACCAGTGTACGTGACAGGGTCAGGTGACTACTACTGCAGTAAGGTCATCTGTATACCACCAGTTGTGTACATGACAGGGTCGGGTGACTACTACTGCAGTAAGGTCATCTGTATCACCAGTTGTGTACATGACAGGGTCGGGTGACTACTACTGCAGTGGTCATCTGTACACCAGTTGTGTACATGACGGGTCGGGTGACTACTACTGCAGTAGGTCATCTGTATATCACCATTGTGTCATGACAGGGTCGGGTGACTACTACTGCAGTAAGTCATCCTGTACACATATCCACCAGTGGGTGTACATGACAGTCGGGTGACTACTACACTGCAGTAAGGTCATCTGATACCACCAGTTGTGAACATGACAGGGTTCGGGTGACTACTACTGGCAGTAAGGTCATCTGTTACCACCAAGTTTGTTGTACAAATGACAAGGGTCGGAGTGACTAACGACCTGGGCATTCCAATGGGAATTCCTGTACCACAAGGTTTGTTACAATGACAGGGTTCGGGTGGACTACCTACTGGCAGTAATGGTCATCCTGTAATATCACAAGTTGTGTAACAGACAGGGTCGGGTGACTATACTGCGTAAGGTCATCTTGTACACCAGTGTGTACATGACAGGGTCGGGGGTGACTATACTGCAGTAAGGTCATGTACACCAGTTGTGTACATAGGGTCGGGTGATACTACTGCAGTAAGGTCATCTGACCACCAGTTGTGTACTGAGGGTCGGGTGACTATACTGCTAATCATCTATACACCAGTGTTATGACAGGGTCGGGTGGACTATACTGCGTAAGGTATCTGTACCACCGTTGTGTACTGACAGGGTCGGGTGACTACTACTGCAGTAAGGTCATGTCACCAGTTGTGTACAGACGGGTCGGGTGATACTGCATAATCACTGTACCACCGTTGTGTACATGACAGGGTCGGGTGGACTACTATGCCAGTGGGGTCATGTAAATCGCCAGTTGTGTACAGACAGGGTCGGGTGACTACCTACTCAGTAGGTCATCTGTAATATCACAGTTGTGTACTGACAGGGTCGGGTGATACTGCAGTAGGTCATCTGTATACCAGGTGTACATGACAGGGTCGGGTGACTACTACTGCAGTAAGGTCATCTGTACCAACCATGTACATGACAGGGTCGGGTGACTACTACTGCAAGTATAGGTCATCTGGGTACACAGTTGGTGTACCAGTGGACAGGGTCGGGTGACTACTACTGCATCTGTAGTCGTCTGTATAATCACCATTGTGTACATGACAGGTCGGGTGACTACTACTGCAAGGTAGTCCATCTGTATATCACTCGGTTGTGTACGTGACAGTCGGGTGGACTACTACTGCAGTAGAAGGTCATCTGTACCATCAGTTGTGTACGTGACAGGGTCGGGTGACTACTACTGCAGTAAGGTCATCTGTATACCACCAGTTGTGTACGTTCACAGGGTCGGGTGACTACTACTGCAGTAAGGTCATCTGTATACCACCAGTTGTGTACGTTCACAGGTCGGTGATTACTACTGCAGTAAGGTCATCTGTATACCACCAGTTGTGTACGTTCACAGGGTCGGGTGACTACTACTGCAGTAAGGTCATCTGTATACCACCAGTTGTGTACGTTCACAGGGTCGGGTGACTACTACTGCAGTAAGGTCATCTGTATACCACCAGTTGTGTACGTTCACAGGGTCGGGTGACTACTACTGCAGTAAGGTCATCTGTATACCACCAGTTGTGTACGTTGACAGGGTCGGGTGACTACTACTGCAGTAAAGTCATCTGTATACCACCAGTTGTGTATGTTCACAGGGTCGGGTGACTACTACTGCAGCGGCAACGACCTCAGTAACTTTGCCAACATACCCCCGGATGGTATGCAGGCCATGGCAGAGAAGGGCGGCCAGATACTGATGTAAGTCGTCATATCTTCATTTTTTTATGCCCCTTTTATGCCCCACCACGATAGTGGAGGGGGCATTTAGTGTTACCCTTGTCCGTCCGTCCCGCCCGTCCGTCTTTCCCCAACCTTGTAACTATTAAAACTTTTAAAACGATACTAGCTACAGACCTGAAACTTTGTATGTAGTTTATTTCGATTTTTTATTCAACCCCTAGGTCATGGAACTTTTAAACCGTAATAGCTACAGACCTGAAACTTGGTATGTAACTTCCTTATGATGAGTAGATGCGCAAAGTTTATTCCGTTTTTTTTTACTCCCGGGACATGGATTATCTCACCCTTTTCGACTTAGAATTTTCCAGTTTTGGCTTGTAACTTTTAAACCGTAATAGCTACAGACCTGAAACTTAGTTTGTAACTTCTTTATGATGAGTAGATGCACAAAATTTATTTCAATTTTTAATTCAACCCCCGGGTCATGCATTATCTCCCTCTTTTCGACTTAGAATTTTTCAATTTTGGCTTGTAACTTGTAAAACTTATATTTCACAGCAGACGATAACAGCAGCCGACCTGAAACTTTGTTTGCAGCTTCCTTATGATCAGTAGATATGCAAAGTTTATTTTGATTTTTGGTTCGTCCCCCGGTTCATGGATTATCTCGCCATTTCCCAATTTTGCCTTGTACATTACGCAAACACGTCTTATTTGGAATGAATAAATCACTGAACTACTTTCGGCAAGGGAGATAATCAATATCACGCGAACTATTTTCATACGAGCCAAGCGGATTGTTCTGTTTATGATTAGGATATATAGTTTTAAGCTATCTCCTGTGATATATAATGATACATTACTTTGTTATGTTATGGGTACTAATACATGTTGTTTCAATAGCGTATCTCTGTAACGGTATTGTTGTAGATGGAGTTGCAAATAATTTAATAATTATTACGTTCAAATGGTGGCGTAATACTGATAGCACTTCTGTATAACTGTGATTGTCATAAATGGCGCAACAGTCGTGAGGTTAAGGTCGCCGACTTCAATGATTTAATTACCGATTCCCGAAAGGGTCGGGGGTTCAAACTTCGACGTGGTATAAAAATATTTTCTCCATATATATTATTTTTGTGATTTTAATATTTTTTAATATTTTCACAATTTTATGATTTTAATAAAAATACCTATAAATTGATAGAAACTTACCAACAATTAAAGTGTCTGTCTTTAAGTAATATATACACAGACAGTTTGTTACTGATGTTTTAAGTTTAAGTAATATATACACAGACAGTTTGTTACTGTTTTTTTAAGTTTGAGGTACTGTCTATACTGTCTATACCATATGTTTTACTGTCCCAAAATCTTCTTCTTTTTTTTGGCTGTCACAATTAATTAATTTTCGGACAGAAAACATTTTTTTATGAATTTGAAATAATTATTGTCCTCCATCTGCTCACAACACTGTTCGAACTGCGCCTGTGGCTACCACGACCAGAATTCACTGGCCGCAAACACAGTAGCCATCGGCGTCTATTTATTAAATTATTATTTTGTATTTTATTTGAATTCCGCGTGAACGCTGCATTTTGTGTCAACACCATTTACAGAAAATATTGGTGATTTTCTAAACGAATATCGGAGAAATGCGGCTATATATTTTGTCAATTTTCAACACCATTTACGGAAAAAAATTACTGATTTTTTAAAACAATATGGGCACAACTAAATACGGTGATAGAATTTTTGTCAACTTTTCAACACCATTTACGGAAAATATTACTGATTTTCTAAAAACAATATCAGCGAAGGTGTACTGAACTATTTATTTTAAATAACCAGCCGTCTAATAGATCTCTGTATAATCGAGAGTATATGTTAATTGTCATGTTGTCTCCGACAGTGAGGTGTTGCGGCACACATCAAAATGACACGTCAATTTCAAAACATTGCCTAAGGGTCACAGCTGTGTGGTGTCATCAGATCAACACCTCGTCACACACAACTACGCATTATCGATTTTTTCCCCACACAAAGCGACGTGTATTTACAACTAGATCTGTGTAATGTGTCGGGTGTAGCCAAAGACCATACATATATTCGTAATTAATCACAGATGTAGCCTTAAAATATAATCGATTTCCTTAAATTACGTCCGCATGTTGACAGATATTTCAGAGCAGACGTCATCGTAATTTGCCGTTATTTATTTCCAAAATTAACCATATATTCTGTAAATGGCGTTGAAAGTTGACAATAAATTAAGACCAGATCAGTACGTTAAATCGCTATCGACGACAACTGACGATCCGATGAGAGAGTAATACCGTTTAAGCGTATCAATGTTAAATATACATCGTTATTTTTTTATGACTTTCGTAGTTTTTACCGAGAAATTCAAACCGTTTCCAATTATTGGGGAACATAATATCATGATTAGCACATCGTTTCACTAAGCGGGGGCTACTCAGGAAATGGGATCACAAGGTCTATTGTTTACACTGGATTAATGGTGGCCTCCATGAGGTCTCAGGTAAATCTTATTTTTCAATAATACGACTGTGGTTTCTTCCTTTTAGTGATAACCATGTTCCAGCCGTTAACACTTATTTAGCAACATTACTTAATATGTAGTTAGTCTAAACATTCTGCAGAGAAATCTGAATTGGACAGAATCGAGCGTTGTTTAAACTTAGTCCGGTTCATATGCACAGGTCAAAATATGAACTGAAAATGGCGCTTTGTGTGACAGAAATCCGTACGCGGAAGAATAAAAAAAATATTTTGTTATAAATATCACATACAGCGAAACAGCGGTAGCATCTACTGTTTTAATAATATGCATACATATTGTAATTAATGTTTAATAGTGATATACTTATGAATAATATACGATACTATGGTTTATACTCCAGCACTATGTTTTTAGGCTGTGTGATTTGCCTCAATATAAACTGGATTAATTAATACTTATATTCATGCGCTTCATGACAACATCATTACATTTAAAATATACAAATATTACTTAAAGGGGTACCGATATGATACATTTTAATAATATAAATATTGAAAATATACATTACAATCGCTTACAACATAAGTTATTGATTGAAAATAGTCACTGCATCGTGACCTATTTGACAGCATTACCTATTGCGCGGCAACCTCACCAAACCCGCTGTTTACATAGGTAACCGTGGGTTTGGTGAGGTAGGCTCGCTAATACAATGTTTGCGTAATGTAACTCATAAAACCTTTAGTAAACCGTAATAGGTACATACCTTAAACTTGGTATGTAGCTTCCTTATGATGAGTTGATGTTCAATGTTTATTTTGATTTTTTATTCGACCCCCGGGTCATGGATTATCTTTTGGAAATTGAATTTTGCCTTGTTTACTATTAAAGCGATATGTGGGGCATCCATGTTCTATGAACACGTTTTCTAGTATGCGTATAGTTATGACTGGTGTTGTATGGACCTGGCACCAGGTCAGGCTATTCTAATTCAGGGCTAAATTTGTTTTTCTATGTATATATTGCGGGATTATCCCCCAAATGCAGCAGGTTAAATATGGGATCGAATCCGTTGGCGTGGTCTTAAATGACCTTAGCTGTTGATAGGCCGTTAAACACCAATAAATCAAATCAATGTCACCTCCCCCCAAAAATCGCATTATACTATATTACTATATCTATTCATGTATTGCGATACTTCACATGTACCTACATATCAACCCTTTTGAATGTGGGTTTCATTTCTTCAAGGTCCCGGTCATGTATGGTTAACATATACAGCATGTCGAGGGGTATATTGTAACGACCCTTCATTGCGTCTGCCTTCAAGAATACGGGGTAAACCATAGTTTCCTGTTCACGCAGGGGGTTGGTAGCGGGCCCTTGTGAATCGGGATATGGAAACGGTAATAACTAGCTACTTGGCAATGAAAGAACGATAGTAGCAAATTCAGTATTAATTCTTGATATTTTGCTAAGACATAAAACACAATATTATGCAAAACCTACTGTATAAGGGTGACAATCCATGGTAACAATAATGGTACTGGGATGATACACAGGACTATATAAATCAACAGTTAGTATTTGTAGTACAACAGCTAAGACTCATGACAATGGGGTGGGAATCACACAGCAGGGGTGGGAGAGGGCACGAAGCTAGGTGGGGAGTCGCACAGCCGTGGGTCACGAAGCTGGGGGTAGATCATTACACTAGCTGAATGGGGATCAGCAGGGGTGGGTAGTGGGCCCGAAGCTAGGGCACATATAGGGGGTCACGATGGGGTGGGGATCACACAGCAGGGATGGGAGTGGGCACGGAGCTAGGGTGGGGAGTCACACAGCATGGGGTCACAAAGCTGGGGTGGGGAGTCACACAGCAGGGTGTCACGAAGCTGGGGTAGGGAGTCGCACAGCAGTGTCAGCAGGGGGTCACGAAGCTGGGGTGGGGATCACGACACGAGCTGAGTGGGGGCCACACAGCAGCTAGGACTCGTGGGGATTACACGGCATAGATGGGAGGGGGGCACCGCGCTAGGGTGGGAATCACACAGCAGGGGGTCACGAAGCTTGGGTCGTGAATCGTATCGCACTGGGGAAAAAGTGGGTGGGGTAATTGGATATTGGCATTGTCATGGTTCCAGCCAATATTAATAATCAGTAAGGCCAAAATCATGTTCACATCATCACATAACGACTAACAGAATATTGGTAACATCATCGGTGAGCAATGGTTAAATAGGTGGATAGGTGGATATTTGGGCCTTGGGAGTTCTGAGACGCGAGTTGCGTTTCGAGTTGCGTCTCTCGGGACAAAGTCGACAACTGACAGATTTCACGCCTATTTATAACCTTCGGTCCTAATGTTTTCCGCGAATCCAGCCCTATGATTGGCTCGTAAGGACTCCGAGGACAACATTCGGACAATGAGGACCATATTTGGAATCCGTGGACAAAATGTGAAAGTTGTCCACTATTCCGCACAGTGGATTGGTTGGAATGTGTAATCGGATACCCGGAGTTTCCCATTTCGACGAAATGTGAAAGTTGTCCTGCATCCAAGCGAGGAATACGCAATGCACAGCG
The DNA here is from genome assembly GCA_029237695.1 of Conchocele bisecta. Classification (NCBI taxonomy): domain Eukaryota; kingdom Metazoa; phylum Mollusca; class Bivalvia; order Lucinida; family Thyasiridae; genus Conchocele; species Conchocele bisecta. The sequence continues at coordinate 92,434,325 of CM055265.1, read as the reverse complement.
TGTATAGCGATGCTTCGCTGGGTCGCTTCAATACAGTTTTCATCATGTCCAAGGTCAAGGAAAATGTACCTAGCGACACTGAATGGTGACAGCGTGGGCCCTTAGGTATACAATTTTGTCTCATATGCCACCTGTGAGTGGCCCGAGACTATTTGTTTCTCGAAATATAGTTTTGTACTGTTCTATTGACCTCTACATGTAGGCGCAAAAAGGTCAAGTAGCATTAAGGAACCGCATTAATGTGTTTAGTAAAAAAAATTATTGAAATCTTCGTACATACATTTTTTTTCTTATAAAGTTTAGTGAAACTGGGCCCAGTTCTTAGTTTTGAGCTCCATGTTGTATGTTTCAGGCGTTTTGTCAATGCCTTCATCGAGTTCCCGAAGCCTCTCATAAGCCTGGTTAACGGGCCAGCAGTGGGCGTGTCTGTCACCACCCTCGGGCTGTTTGATGCCGTTTATGCCACCGACAGGGTGCGTTCTCTTTCTAGGTTACCACTGGGAAAAGGTGGCTTTGGCTGGAGAAATGCTTATTATACCCCCAGCATACGAAGTATGTCGAGGGGTATATAGTTTTCGTAATTCCGTCCGTCTGTCCTTCCATCCGTCCATTTGTCCGTCCGTCCAACAAGGTTAAAGTTTTTAGGGTACCCATTATCTCTGTAACGGTAAGTCAGATTGACCTCCTACTTCATATATTTCCTTATCATCATCCATATTTTCATTCCATACCACACTCCTGCGGCCTTCATGTCCAAGGTCAATGTCAAATTACTTAGAAAGAGTTGCGTTAAAGTTTTCGGGTACCCATTATCTATGCAACGGTAAGTCGGATTCACTTCAAACTTCATATGCCCCGTGCAGGCACCGGGGCGGGATCAACTGATCCTGAGAATAGTGCTGCAGTAGCCATTGCTTGTCGTAAAAGGCGACTAAACTGGCTTAACGATTGGGTTCATACTTTCCGGAACCCACTATACCGGATTTGGCCCTCATGTACATTTTTGGCTTTCTTGTATGTGAGAGTTGAGTCGGGCTATGCCCCATATATAAAAGTAAGATTAGCGCTAATCCTATTACTTTTAGGGGATGGGATAAATGATGCTGGTGTGGCGAGGGCCTGGCACCAGATCAGGTTGTTCTAATTTCAGGACTGAATATATATTTTGATTGTAAATATTGAGTTCTGAAGTTGGGATTTACCCCCCTTGGACAGGTGGATATGGGACTCGACCCCGTTGACCCGTCTGCGTGTAGACTCCCTGAGGCTTGTACCTCTATGTCAGAAAAGCGGACGTTAAACCCTATTCACTCACTCACTCAAACTTCATATACTTCTGTGCTCCTGATAAAATAGCACACTCCTGTTGCCTGATAACTATCTATATTGCTTCTGAGAAGCATGACGGGTGTTTCATTGATGGAATGGTGAACCGTGCGGATCCTGATCAGACTGCGGATGCTGATCTGGATCTACACTGTTTGCAAAAGCCATAAGATCAGTTTCTCCAGTCACAGCCAAATATAGCATTGTTGTTGAATTAATGTAAAGCCCAATCAACCAATCAAACAGTCACGCCACTGGTCTATTTGGCAGAGGGCTATTCATTTCAATTAGCATATTAATTAATCAGCCGATCAATGAGTCACACAGCCAAACAATTAATTATCCAATCAACCAGCCAATCAATCAATAAATTCAACAAGCCAATCAATCAATCATCCAATAAATCAATTATCCAATTAATCAACCAGCCAATCAATGAATTATCCAATAAATCAATTATCCAATCAATCAACCAGCCAATAAATCAGCCAATCAATGAATTATCCAATAAATCAATTATTCCATCAGTTAATCAGCCAATCAATCAATTATCCAATAAATCAATTATCCAATCTGACAGTCAATCGGCCACAAATCAAGCAGTCAATCAATCGATCAGCCAATAAACTAATCGGCCAATAAACCAATGATCCAATCAACGAGCCAATCAGTCGGCCATTACAGGCAACGTTCCACACGCCATTCACCCTGCTGGGCCAGTCTGCGGAGGGCTGTTCGTCGTACATATTCCCCAAGCTGATGGGTCGCGCGAAGGCCAGCGAGCTGCTCCTGTTCAACAAGAAGATCTCGGCCTCTGAGGCGTTCAACCGGAACCTCGTTACCGAGGTCATTCCAGATCACGCCTTCGCTAAGGAGACGGAAGCTAAAATCAAAGCATTTTCAAAACTACCAAAACTGGTAATCATGTGATTTTGTACGTAAGAAGATATGCGATTTTTCATGAAAAATATTTACTTAAACTAGGACAGTTTCTGCAAGTGATGTCAACAATTGACGTAATTTTCATAGCAAATGTGGAATTCTATTCCGCATTTGCTCTGAACATTTCGTCAATTTCCAATGTCATTTACGGAAAATATATTGTAAATATGTTTAATGATATATCGCACACCTTCTAAGGTACAAAGTTACACGGCTTGTCTCATATGGAATGCCTTCTGTGAATACTGACTTTATGGTATGGACGAATGTAGATCCCGATCATGCTGTATATCACATTGTCTGAGTACATGTATTGTCTAATCCCGTTGCTAACACCTACCTGTTTGTTAACTCTTAGACGCTACACATAACAATTGTCGTCTGCTGTTGCTTTTATATCTTGCATTATTTCTCAATAAAAACATGATTTGACAGCACTTCAGAATCATTTCCAATGGAAATGATTCTGAAGTGCTGTCAAAGAATGTTGTAAATTATTCTAAAGTGCTGATATACATGCATGTAAATATTCAGTTCTGACTTGGATTCTCCCCTACCATCCCAATATGTACAGGTGAAATATAGGATTTGACCTTTCATAAAGTCACCATTAATAACAGGCCATTAAAGACCACTACATGTGACATGGGGCTTATGGAAATTACTGCTAATCTCGCTCCAGGGGGCCGTTTCACTAACCTTTGTACGACTAAAATGTTCGTAACTGCAAAAGTATGATAGTCTGTAAATTTCACATTAACAACATTTTCTTGTAAACAATTATTGGATTTACATTTATTAAGCATAGGCTGCATATGCAGCCTATGCTCAATAAATGTAAATCCATCAATTGAAATTTCCAGACGATCATAAATTTGCACTTACGAACATTTTAGTCGTACAAAGTTTAGTGAAACAGACCCCGGGCTTGCTAGCATACACGGAAGCCTGGTAAGGAGCTATGCAGTTTGTGAGAAGCAGACCGACTGAATGGCGATTAGTGGAGACCCTGATGAAACTGCGCATCTATGCGCAGGCTGATCTGAATCTGCACTAGTCACAAACGCCATAAGCCCCATTTCCAGTCACAGCCACAAATAGATGCATACATATTGCAGCAATAGATGCATACATATTGCAGCAGCCTGGGGCCCGTTTCACTAAACTTCGTACGACTAAAATGTTTGTAAGTGCAAATTTAGGATTGTCTGGAAATTTTAATAGATGCATTTACATTTATTTAGCATAGGCTGCATATGCTCAATAAATGTAAATCCAATAATTGTTAACAAGAAAACAGTGTTAATGTTAAATTTACAGACTAGCATAATTTTGCACCTACGAACATTTTAGTTGTACAAAGTTTAGTGAAATTGCCCCCTGGTCTATCTGTTTGCAGAGTTTCCAGACGGGGAAGGTGCTGATGCGATCGTCAGAGAAGGAGACTCTGCAGAGCGTGAACCGCGAGGAGTGCGAGCTGCTGTTGGAGCGCTGGCAGTCGGACGAGTGTGTGAACGCCATCATGAACTTCTTCCAGCAGAAATCGTCCAAGTTGTAACGATCGTCTACACTAGTTACTCATTCAAAGCTTGTAAAGCTTTCTCAGCACATACTCTCTTCTCGTACTGACAATCAGGATGGTTGATTGGTTGAGGCTGAGCTATGCAGAGCTCAGATTCACCCAATAAAACGAGCTTTATTTTTGAGACCAAGTATGTGCTCGGATAGTTTTAACCCTTAAAATGTGAGAAATGAAATTGTCATCTGCCGTTGTTGTATATTTTGTCTTCTTTCTCAAGAAAAGCATGTTTTTACAGCACTTAAGAATTTATTTTCAATGCAAATGGTTCTAAAGAGCTGTCAACCCATGTTTTTGAGAAAAATTGAAAATAAAAAATAATCAGCAGGCGACCAGAGCTCCAGATAAGATGCGTATTTGCGTATTTTACGCAATTATTTTAGCTGAACACGCATTGATTATCAAAAATGGGAGTACAGTGCGACCCCGTTAGTACACGCTTCACTATAACACGATTTCGGTTAGTACACGGTTGTGCCTTGGCTCCCGAATTTTTTTCCTATTTGTATATCAAAATCGTGTTAAATTTGTAACACGACTATTGTCAGAAATCGTGTTAAATTTGCGATTCTTTCTCAAATTAGACCCAAAATGGACGATTTTTTTTTTTAATGGACGCATCGCCTCCTTTTATCTCACCGATGTGAATGTGCAGCTGATCACGTTTGCACATTTCGTAAATTAATCCGAGCAAACTGGGAATAAGATCAATTATTGGTCCCAGTAACAAAGCAGTGCTAATTGTTATGTGCTCGATTTCATTTTTCCAGCATGCGTTCGCGCTCACCATTGGTGGAATATTAATTAGGTGTAAAGGCTGACCAATCGGAGATCGCGTATCAGTCGCGCAGATTAACTCGACCCAGATTAACTAAATTGTTACAGCACTGCCCACGCCTCCGGCGCATGTACACAAATGTGTACGTGACAACTGGCCTTGTTTCGCTACATCATAATTGAGCCAGTGCATGAGATAATCAACTTTATTATATAACTGAGATTTTCGCCAAGAATGATTTGACTTTTTTCTGCAAATATATCCATATTATCGGAAAGTTGATAACATTTTCAGAGCAAATGCGTAATAATTACTAATTTAATATTCGTCAACATTCGATATCGTTTACAGAAAATGTACATCAGATTCATCTTCGTCGAAAATCTCACGTGATAAGCCTGATTACCTCATGAACTGGCGCAATATTATAACACGTCGGGCAAAACATGTCTATACAGGTCTGTACTCAAACCCACAGGTGGAATAGTCGGACGTGTGACACAAAGAAAATGACCATTACAATAATATCCATTACCCCACCCACTTGATCTCGTTCTATTATTAACGTCATGTACAGTACGATACTAGGTGGATGGGATAATGGGATTTTTTTAATAGGCATTTATTTTGGTGTCATAGGTCCGAGTCTTCCACCTGTGCTCACCATATGAGTAAACACAGATTGCAATGCACGAGCTTGTCCGTGGCGTTGCAGCTGATGGAACAGGATATCGGTCATTGGATCATTGCGTCATCATTACTACACTTTTTTCTACACGCGTTTACAATAATGGATTGCACGGACCTGCGTAGATCTACATTCTACAGAACATGATGAATAAATAAAACATGACGTTAACAATTCTTGGATTCAATATATTTATTACATGCAAAGATAACAGTGAAAACTTATGGCACATTATAGGCATTGGCGACGTCGTTCATTCGCAGTCACAGTGTACAGTGTACATGTATTTTTTGTTGACATTATGACGCGTCTTGGGCGAGAACGGATATAGCACGGTTCGGATAAGCAACACGGAAGGTTGTATGTCACCGGACTTCCGTGTACTAACGGGGTCGCACTGTACAAAATACGAACAGCAATGTGAAAATACGCATTGATTTTCAAATTGAGTAGTGTCATAAAGTTGAAATTTCACTTATTGAGCAAACAGTGTTTGCTTTTTGCAGCTCAAATAAGTGAATGTTTAAATTTGTTATATTTTTTTATCATGTGTTCCCTATTTAGTAATGAAAAAAATCAATAATCCATTTGTAAAAGTAAAATACGCAATGATTTTGAAATCACGGGGTATAATATGCTTCAGAAACAAAGCTTATCTGGAGCTCTGGGCGACAAAATTTAATTCAGCATTGTTAGGGTGAAATTGCTATGAATGGCTGAACAATGTATTATCTGTGTCATATATGTTTGATCAACTATATTCTGAGTCACAAACATTGTAGGTATATTGTGGGGCTACAACGCTTATAATGTTATAACTGATTATAGAGAATAGTAGGTTAGTGCCGTGAATGGGAAAAAATATCTGGCACTAACCTACTATTCTATTTATCCCGTCAATACTACAAACAGCTTTAAAATGCAAAAAAATAACCCCAGCCGCATCCTCAAAATTGGAGAATCGACTAGTATGACGACCGCACATATTCATACGCAGTGATTCGATCGTATTGACAGGATATAAAAATGTTTCACGGCACATACGCACTGTGTTAACGGGATAAATATTATTATTATATTTATGCAATAATTAGAAAACCAATGAAATTATTTGAGACATTTAAATTGAACTTAATTTCTAATGTTGAAATACAATGTATGTCTATTAAAGCAGGTTGTGAAATCAACGCTTTCCCACTTAGCAATGGTGACTTGTTACATCCAGTAGTGTGTGTATGTTGTATGGTACACATGTGCTTTTTATATTATTAACCCTTTCAACCGAATATAACTGTTTTTTGTCGCGCCCGCTTGCGGACAGCGCGATAATTTTTTTGGTATACTATCAAAGCCTCGGCGTGCGCAACATGCGGACTACGACCATCTAGGTTTTGTAACAAATATGACGGCTGTCTCATCTGGATCTACACAATTTGCAAAGACAGCTATAGTGGTCTGTAGGGTTTAAAGGGTTGTGGCTCACTGCAAAATTCAGTGCATGATCACGTGGTTACAACAACAACAACAATGGCGAAAGTGTTGAAAGCGCGCCACTTGAAAGTAAGTATTATTTGATATTTTCCTTAATATGCAACTTATGTCATTTTTGCGAAGAATCAATTTCCGTGTCTACTAATGATTCTTTGCAAAATCGACAGAAGTTTGGGCGAAAATACCGAGACCACCAAATGCAGCGTTTGATGCGCCATTTTTCACAAAAATCCGTTACATAATACGGACAAAATAAAAGAATATACACTTTGAATCGGAGGCTTCTGGAAGTTTCAGTACTTGTTGTTGTTGTTGTAACCATGTGATAATACACCTTGAAGATTAGCCTGTGTGGGTGGTGGGTATGCGAAGGGTAAATTTAACGATGGGATTCATCTTTACTTCCTGGTTTGGCCCTCGGGTACATGTTTGGCCCTCGGGTACATGTTTGGCTATTTTTTACTCGAGTTGAATCCTGTTATACCCATTATAAAAGTAGATTATTACATGTAAGTATCGTATTCCTTTACGGAGTGGGGCTTAGTGATTCAGGTGCGGGGAGGACCTGGCACCTGGTCAGGTTATTCTAATTTCACGGCTGAATATATAGAGGATATTCCATCGTACATTTTGAATAGCGAGAAATAATACATGAGTGTGCGTCGGATTCCGCGTAAGCAATGAGTGAGCGTAGCGAACGAGTTGCTTGCACGGATGCCGACGGACACGAGTGTATTATTTCCACTATTCAAACATGTACAATGGAATATCCTATTTATTACACTTCCACGGCGGAAATATATGCACATTTAGTATATTTTTGAGATTATAATCAATGAATTGTGATGTGCGCATGAATAGTTGTACAATGACGTGTTTTCCCGCGTTTTGACGTCGCGTTGTGTGACGTCAAATGTGACATCATGTAAAGCTTTTGAAATCCAAATTACGCAGCTATTTCTATGAGCCAGATATATTTGAGTGCATGTTTGGAATGTGTTCAATCACATTAACATTCTTGATTAGTCGAGAACGTTTCCAAATTTTCAAATAACTTTATTTTGACTGTAATAAAAATTAACCATTTTGCATGGTAGCTCGTGGTTTCCAAGAAAACCGGCGTGCAATTACGGGTGTTCTCTTCATGGTATATTATTTGTAAGGAGTTGATTACGGGTTTTCTCTCACAGCAAAACCCGTGCAAATAATTTGCAAGAGTGTAATAAATATATTTATTTTGTAAATATTTAGTTCTGATTTTGGTATTTCCCCCCTGCCCGTACATATGAAATATGGGATTTGACTACATTAGCCCGGCCCAAAATGACCTTAGCTGTTGACAGGCTGTTAAACACATTAAATAAATAAATAAGATGAGTGTGCACAGGCTGTTAAACACATTTATTAAATAAGATCGGTGTGAACAGGCTGTTAAACACATTAAATAAATAAGATCAGTTTGCACAGGCTGTTAAACACATTAAATAAATAAATAAGATCAGTGTGCACATTCTCGTCGTCTGATCATGGTCTATACTGATCGCCATTTATCAATAGAATGTTGGTGATCTTACAGACGTTATCCTATACCAGTGCGTCTTTAAAGGTACATGCCCACGCAGCAGGTTACACAGTACTACTACTTTTAATTTTCTGTCGTGCCGTATATGAGCCATTTGTCTACCCACTAACGAGTTATTTTTAATTACGGCGCGTGTTAATTGGTGTTAAATCGCATTTTATATGCCGCGACCAGAAAGGGTATTTTCTGACCTCGTGCTATTTTTACCAATACGCGTCACGTGACACGGTCAATCATATCACATCTTTGACATGCGCAGTGAAGTATCGGAAGTTGGGAAGAAAAATCTCTGTTCGATTCCAAATCTAAATATCCACGTAACTCTTTCCATTTGGTGATAACCACTCTCTCTCTCTGTACTGCCTGTCCCTCAGACATTTCGCCTTTTTTTTGGCCGACACCGTTTCATACAATGTCCGTCCTGGACGTTTCGACATGTTGATATTCTTGTTTACATATTGGGAAGCCTACTGTCGCCTGTAGTATACTGCGCATGCGCACCGCAAGCCGTGATGTGAAAGTCGTCGTCCCCGCACATTATCAAAATAGACTGTTACCGCCGCGCGTCGCTGACAGTAAATTGATAATTAATAAATGATTATATTTGTATAGCGGGCACTCGTAATTTTTAGAACTGTTGGAATAGTGACATAATTATACACTTATTTAATTCCTATAAAGAACATTGTGTGCCTACTGCGTGGGCATGTACCTTTAAAGTCGTTCACTACTAATGTGTGTCTGTGACTGGAGAAATGGGGTGTATGGGTTTTGCGACCAGTGTAGCTCCTGATCAAATAGCACACACCTGTCGCCTGATAATCATCTATACTGCTTGTTAGAAGTAAGATGGGTGTTAGAAGTAAGATGGGTGTTCCATCGATGGAATAGTGCAGATCCTGATCAGACACTGGTTGCAAAACCCATCAGCCCCATTTCTCCAGTCACAGCCACATTCTAGTTTCCAATCCTGTTTATGATTCACAATCATAAGTATGTAATTTATATTGTATTTGTTTGTTGTTGAAATTTATACAATTGTAGTAGTATGTTGGTAATATGAAATCAGGTCTACACTGCTACTGTCCGTTTCACGAAAGCTGCCCAAATTTTATGGCTATATAAACAATGCAAAAACAATCTTTTTTTTTTGTACTAATAAATTTGATCAAAATTTAAGAATGGGCCTTCTTTTTATTTTGTGAAATTTGGTTCAATATTGATTTTATTACGAAAAAACAGTTTTCCCAGAGTGCACAGAGTGAAGATGTCTATGGGGATTTAACTTGGGGAAATTTTTGTAATTTCAGAAATAGTGGACCGATTTTCAAAATTTAACTTTAGTTTTCTTAGTTACATCATTTCCATAGCCAGGTTTCGGAGTAAATTTCCATTTTTTTTTTATTTTTTTTTACTCCTCTCACAGCTCCTCTACCTCCTTTTCCCCCATGTTAAATTTCCATAGACAAATCAATTTTTGTCGCGCCCGCTTGCGGAAAGCGCGATATAGTCGGCACTTTGTACGTACGTACGTGTGTCCGGTTAAAGTTTTTGGTTAAGTTGTTTGGTTAAGTTGTTTGGTTAAAGTTTTTGGTTAAGTTTTTTGGTTAAGTTTTTTGGTTAAAGTTTTTCGTTATACTATATCTCTGCAACTGCTTTGCCCATTACCTTGAAACTTCACATAAGTGTTTATCATCATCTATATTTTCATTCTACCCCCCTCCCGTGTGGCCCCTGTGCCCAATGTCAAGGTAAAATTACTTTGAAGTTTTTGGTTAAGTTTTTTGGTTAAAGTTTTTGGTTAAGTGTTTTGGTTAAGTTTTTGGGTTAAAGTTTTTCGTTATACTATATCTCTGCAACTGCTTTGCCCATTACCTTGAAACTTCAAATAAGTGTTTATCATCATCTATATTTTCGTTCTACCCCCCTCCCCTGTGCCCAATGTCAAGGTCAAATTACTTTGAAGTTTTTGGTTAAGTTTTTTGGTTAAAGTTTTTGGTTAAGTTTTTTGGTTACGTTTTTTGGTTAAAGTTTTTCGTTATACTATATCTCTGCAACTGCTTTGCCCAGTACCTTGAAACTTCACATGGGTGTTTATCATCATCTCTATTTTCATTCTACCCACCTCCTGTGCGGCCCCTGTGCCCAATGCCAAGGTCAAATTACTTTGAAGTTTTTGGTTAAGTTTTTTGGTTAAAGTTTTTGGTTAAGTTTTTTGGTTAAAGTTTTTGGTTTAGTTTTTGTCGCGCCCGCTTGCGGAAAGCGCGATATAGTCGGCACTTTGGCGTACGTACGTATGTGTGTCCGGTTAAAGTTTTTGGTTAAGTTTTTTGGTTAAATTTTTTGGTTAAGTTTTTTGGTTAAGTTTTTTGGTTAAAGTTTTTGGTTAAGTTTTTTGGTGAAAGTTTTTCGTTATACTATATCTCTGCAACTGCTTTGCCCATTACCTTGAAACTTCAGATGGGTGTTTATCATCATCTATATTTTCATTCTACCCCCCTCCCGTGCGGCCCCTGTGTCCAATGTCAAGGTCAAATTACTTTGAAGTTTTTGGTTAAGTTTTTTGTTTAAAGTTTTTGGTTAAGTTTTTTTGGTTACGTTTTTTGGTTAAAGTTTTTGGTTAAGTTTTTTGGTTAAGTTTTTTGGTTAAAGTTTTTTGTTATACTATATCTCTGCAACTGCTTTGCCCATTACCTTGAAACTTCACATGGGTGTTTATCATCATCTATATTTTCATTCTACCCGCCTCCCTTGCGGCCCCTGTGCCCAATGTCAAGGTCAAATTACTTTGAAGTTTTTGGTTAAGTTTTTTGGTTAAAGTTTTTGGTTAAGTTTTTTGGTTACGTTTTTTGTTAAGTTTTTTGGTTAAAGTTTTTGGTTAGGTTTTGTGGTTAAAGTTTTTTGTTATACTATATCTCTGCAACTGCTTTTTTGGTTACGTTTTTTGGTTAAAGTTTTTGGTTACGTTTTTTGGTTAAGTTTTTTTGTTAAAGTTTTTTGTTATACTATATCTCTGCAACTGCTTTGCCCATTACCTTGAAACTTCACATGGGTGTTTATCATCATCTATATTTTCATTCTACCCCCCTCCCGTGCGGCCCCTGTGCCCAATGTCAAGGTCGAATTACTTTGAAGTTTTTGTTTAAGTTTTTGGGTTGAAGTTTTTGGTTAAGTTTTTTGGTTACATTTTTGGTTAAGTTTTTTGGTTAAAGTTTTTGGTTAGGTTTTTTGGTTAAAGTTTTTCGTTATACTATATCTCTGCAACTGCTTTGCCCATTACCTTGAAACTTCACATGGGTGTTTATCATCATCTATATTTTTATTCTACCCCCCTCCCGTGCGGCCCCTGTGCCCAATGTCAAGGTCAAATTACTTTGAAGTTTTTGGTTAAGTTTTTTGGTTAAAGTTCTTTGAAGTTTTTGGTTAAAGTTTTTTTCGCGCCCGCTTGCGGAAAGCGCGATATAGTCGGCACTTTGGCGTACGTACGTACGTATGTACGTGTGTCCGGTTAAAGTTTTTGGTTAAGTTTTTTGGTTAAAGTTTTTCGTTATACTATATCTTTTTTTTTAGTGTCCATGCCTCGCCACAAGGCGCGACATGCAGGCCGCGGCCATCTAGTTTGTAATAAAAATCAATATTTGACCAAATTTCACAAAATAAAAAGAAGGCTCATGCCTAAATTTTTATAAAATTTAATATTATCGAACAAAATATTGTTTTTGCATTGTTTATATGGCCGTAAAATTTGGGCAGGTTTCGCGAAACAGACGGTAGTGCCGGTGCAAAATGAGTCCTGCTAGTAAAAAACAGTATAGATGAACAAAAGGTGGCAGGACTGCGCTAGAAGATCAGGTGCTAGACTGGCCACAAATCCCATATTAAAGCCCTATTGTTCCATTCACAGTCACATTTTTCTCCGTCCGTTTGCCAAATACAATGGCTGATGTTTTCACTGTCTGCAAATATTGCACTTGTATTTTCTTTCACAAGCCTCGTCCATTGGCATTATATTATTAACTTAATACAATAAATATATTTTTGTTAATAAAAAATACCACCTTTGTTTGACTTAATCAATCAATCAATCAATCTTTCCCTTCATCCCTGTCTGCATCTTATGGAGCCCCGCAGGGGACATTGATTTTTTTTTATTAATTCATACTCGCAAAATAACTAACAATTTAACAATTTGTTCCCTCAAATTAATAATTTGTTCCCACGTTATAACAATTCGTTCCTCGAATTAACAATTCGTTCCCATGAAATGACAATTCGTTCCCCCAATTTAACAATTCGTTCCCTCGAATTAACAATTCGTTCCCATGATATAACAATTCGTTCCCAAGAATTGTTATTTCGTTGGAACGATTTGTTAAATTGAGGGAACAAATTGTTAATTTGTGGGAAGCATTGTTAAATTGAGGGAACAAATTGTTATTTCGTGGGAACAAATTAATAAAAAAAAGAATACTACTTCCCCTGCGGGGCAACGTAGCATCTCGGTATTGCTGGAGTTACATTATTGAATAGCTCGAGCCTTTTCACGCTCAGGATACACCATTTTGTTTGTTAAAAATCCTAAATATTTTCTCAACCCTTACCTTAATAATATTCCTTTAACTCATTCAACACCACGTACCTATATACTGGAGTTTGCAAACAGTGTAGATCCAGATTAGCCAGCTCTTAACGAACCGTCTCATCAGGATCTGCACTGTTTGTGACAAAATTTCTATTTTTACCGGCAATATCTGACAATAAAATGTAAAATGTTTTAAATTTTTAATGAACATCTCATGGTCAATGGAAGTCAGAAATATAACATTGAAGATCGGGAGACCCCGAGTTAGAATCCCGCCACTGGTGGATTCGGCGTTTCCTTGGGCAAGACACATTCGTGATAGCCTAGTCCTATCGGTTGGGGACTTAAATAGTCAGTATCGACATGCAAGGTCATAGAGCCAGTGCCGTCGTTAAATCAAAGCATTTACATTTACCTTGTCTGCATGCGTGGCATAACTTTCAAATAACCCGGCGAATATGCCTGCTCTATTCTGTTTTATTTTATCCACTGTTATCCCCCATTCGAATGTTCATGTGACGTATTCGTCTGGACAATATTTTATTAATTTTTGTTCCAGATTTTGTAACATGTAACGCATTCGTTTTTAGCTTGCCTGCACGAAGTGCAGAAGAGCTTATGTCATACCGTCGGCGTCGTCCACAAACTTAACGTTGGGTAAATGTCTTATAACTTCTGTTTCCTTTCACGGAACACCTTGTTATTTCATACATGCATTCCTCAGATGACCCTCTATCATGCTGTAGCAAATCCATGACCCACCACCCAGCCCTTACCCCAAGGTCACGGTCACAAACTTGTCACATTCATAAACTTAACGTTGGGTAAATGTCTTATAACTTCTGTTTCCTTTCATGGAACACCTTGTTATTTCATACATGCATTCCTCAGATGACCCTCTATCATGCTGTAGCAAATCCATGACCCACCACCCAGCCCTTACCCCAAGGTCAAGGTCACAAACTTGGCACATTCATAAACTTAACGTTGGGTAAATGTCATAACTTCTGTTTCCTTTCACGGAACACCTTGTTATTTCATACATGCATTCCTCAGATGACCCTCTATCATGCTGTAGCAAATCCATGACCCACCACCCAGCCCTTACCCCAAGGTCAAGGTCACAAACTTAGCACATTCATAAACTTAACATTGGGGTAAATGTTTTATAACATCTGTTTCCTTTCATGGAACGCCTTGATATTTCATACATGCATTCATCTGATGATAATCTATCATGCTATAGCAAATCCATGACCCAGTGGCCATCCCTTACCTCAAGGTCAAGGTCACAAACTTAGCACATTCATAAACTTAACATTGGGGTAAATGTCTTATAACTTCTGTTTCCTTTCATGGAATGCCTTGTTATTTCATACATGCATTCCTCAGATGACCCTGTATCATGCTGTAGCAAATCCATGACCCACCACCCAGCCCTTACCGCAACGTCAAGGTCACAAACTTAGCACATTTATAATCTTAACGTTGGGGTAAATGTCTTGTAATATCTGTTTCCTTTCATGGAACGCCTTGATATTTCATACATGCATTCATCTGATGATACTCTATCGTGCTATAGCAAATCCATGACTCCCCGCCCACCCAATCGTTACCCCAAGGTCAAGGTCACAACTTAGCATGTTCATAAACTTAACGTTGGGGTATATGTTGTGTAACTTCTGTTTATTTACAGGGAACGCCTTCATATTTCATACATGCATTCATCTGTCGATACTCTATCGTGCTATAGCAAATTCATGACTCACCGCCCACCCCTTTCCCCAAGGTCAAAGTCACAATCTTAGCACATTCATAAACTTAATGTTGGGGTAAATGTATTATAACATCTGTTTCCTTTCATGGAACGCCTTGATATTTCAAATATGCATTCATCTGATGATACACTATCATGCTATAGCAAATCCATGACCCACAGCCTATCCCTTACCCCAAGGTCAAGGTCACAAACTTAGTACATTCATAAACTTAACGTTGGGGTAAATGTCTGTTTCCTTTCATGGAACGCCTTGCTATTTCATACATTCCTCAGATGACCCTCTATCATGCTGTAGCAAATCCACAACCCACCACCCAACCCTTACCCAAAAGTCAAGCTCACAAACATAGCATGTTCATAAACTTATGTTTTGGCCCTCAGTGACGTTTTTATCTTTGGCTATTTTGTTACCTGGAAGTTGAATCGGGTTATTGCCCATTATAAAAGTAGTAAGATTATTACTGATCCAAATGATTCTGGTGGGGCGAGGACCTGTCATCAGACCATAGCTGTTGATAGGCCGTTAAATCCCAACAAACGAAACGAAACTAACAAGGTCACTGATAACTCATGTTCACCTTGTTTGTAAGGCAAATGCGTAAAGTGTTTTTGTTTATGCAATAATTTGTTCAAGGCTGCTAGCGAGGGGATTACATGTTGGTTAGTGATAACGATGCCCTTATTTTGCGTATGAACAATTGTGTAACCTCAACATGTTAATTAGCATTTAAAGCAGGTGCGTGTTAATGTATATGTATACAGTCAGACCTATGAATACAGGTTAGCCATGGGAAGAAAGAACAGGTGGTCTTTGTTCACAGGTCCATTTACGTAGTAATTGAATCATTGGAAAAACAAAGGCGTGGCTGCTATAGACAGGTAATTGCCATTCGGAGGTGGCCTTTAGCACTGGTTCGACTGTAGTAGGTCACATGTAACATTGCCTTTGGTCACTTCCTGTACGTCATTTGTATCTTGCTGACCTTGACCGGTAGTTTTGCGCCGGCTAATGCTGCAATGTACGTCATAGGCAAAGTGCCTCTCCACTGCACGGAAAGTTGACATCTTTTGATTAGTTATGCATCCTGGTGTGTTGAGAGATTATGTAAGTGTTTTACATCCTCGTCTCAACAGTCTCAACGGAGCCCCGCAGGGGACATGGATTTTTTTTATTCATTCGTTCCCTCAATTTAACAATTCGTTCCGATATAACAGTTCGTTCCCACGAATTAACAATTCATTCCCGTGGGAACGAATTGTTATTTCGTGGGAACGAATTTTTAATTAAAAAAAAAAAGAATTCTACGTGCCCTGCGGGGCTCCGTACTATACAGTACTGCCTGATAATCAATCTGCCAATATTTGTCACTTTCTTTATTTCAAAATACATGAATATTGTGCTGGAAATCAAGCAGCTTGATTGACTGAGTTTGAGCTGTGCAGACTTTGCGCCAGCAATAACCCCCTCCCCCCGGGGGATTTTTGGTTAGCATGATTTTGGATTCAGTAGCCTATTGTCAATCAATCATGGTTGTCTGCGCTAAAGAAGCCGCTGGATGAACAAATGGCGGCCATTTTTCAAGATGGCCGCCGATCATTATTTTATTGTTTAGAAAGGGTTGTTAACTTTCAGTCTGATCAATATTAACTGTGTAAATTGCATTGCTATAATTCAGTGTGATCAATATTAACTGTGTAAATTGCATTGCTATAATTCAGTGTGATCAATATTAACTGTGTAAATTGCATTGCTATAATTCAGTGTGATCAATATTAACTGTGTAAATTGCATTGCTATAATTCAGTCACAGTTTGAATGTAAACATACTTAGAATACATCTTACGTTTCATTAAATCAACACATGGCAATCTATTTCAAAATGGCTGCAACATTGTTTTGCGATTCGTGTACTGTTATGAACGATTACAGACATTCATAAAGTTAAAACACATATACGTTGCTTTCCATCACAATTAAATATAAATTACAGGAGATAGTGATGCAATATCCTTCCATAATTGTCAAGAAAGTCAAAACGGCCGCCAAAATGTTCTTGTTTTTTCCTATGCTTCACTCTATGGAGCTGTTTATAATAGCATTCCAAGTACAATAATGCATGTATCCATACCAGTTTGATATTCATATCGAATAATTTGATAATAGATACATATCCAGTCATACAATGCTATACTTATATTTTCAAAATGACCGCCAAAATAACCAGTAGCCGATTTCATCGAAATTGCAAAGTATACTTATCTAGCAAAGTATACTTTGAGAGAGTCATCATTTATTTTTCCCAAAATGCATTATTTCATATAGAACTAACGACTGCATATATTTGATGATTAAACGTATGCAGAATTATTATACTGAATGTATGGAGGAGCGCGTTGTCGAGCGGTCTGAGGCGTCGGACTGCTGACCTTACGGTCGTGGGTTCGAGCCTCACCGGAGGCGTGCATTGTGTCCTTGAGCAAGACACTTTATCCACACTGCTTCAGTCCACCCAGCTGTAAATGGGTACCGGCTAATTACCGGGAACCTCGATTGTATTTGAATTGTATGTACATGAACTATTTGTGTACATGAAATATATATGAAATACATACCTGCTCGAAATTATGTGCAACAGTATAAAGAGATAGAGATAGATGTGTAATATAAATAATTTGACTGCTGTAAATTGATAAATTCGGAAATTTAGTCTAAAAATGGGCATATCATTTGTGTAATAGTATTCACCTATTGATGTATTATATTCCACCTGGATCATCTTTGGAATAACAGTACCATAGTTGTGTGCATGCTTTTAACAATATACTAGATTGATTGTTGAATACCACAGAATGGCTTTGTCAGACTACATGCATACTAATATACACATACTAAACTGTATTCAGTGTAGACGCATTTATGGCCATCTGTTATATAATTATATACATGAGCTTGGAGGACATATACATCTTTTCAGAAGTCATTGATACTTTTAGACACATTTGTCATATATTCAGTTTGGCACAGTATGAAATGTAAATATTACATTTCAGCGATGTTCTCGTATACATGTATATGAATATGTAATGATGCTGTTATCCGAATGCTATACCGGTATATGCCATCTGAACTATTACACGTTGATTACACACATACATCATTTTTGGTTTGTGTTAATTTGACACAACATATGTAGAGTAACACATGTAAAACAATTAAGGACACTGAATGTTCAAAACAGTATTTCATATATGTGTACATAACAGCTATATATGCCTATAATGGATATATTTTCAGAGCACATGCATGCTTTTAGAAAACTATCGTACCTTAAATTGCTTTGTTTGTATGAAAATTATGGAATGGTATATCAACCTTACGGGTTACTAACAACGCCTGGTTCAATATTAACTTACAATGATGCACTTTCAAAACAATATTGTAATGGGTGCATCTGTAATGAGATTGTGCACTTATGGAGCAATATATCTACATGCATTATGCATTGACCATGATGTATTCACGGGTGTGTACTTAAACTTGTAATGGGTGACGGCCATACACATTGGAACACACGCGTTGTCGTATGACACATAGTGTATTTCAGTAGTTATCTGCATTACCGATATGCTGATATTTGCTTTTTCTCCCTGGTTGTCAGCATTTCAGCAAGTTATGCTCTTTTATTATATACATAGAGGATCTCAAACGACTTTCCATCTGATATGAGATTTGTGGAACGAGTCACGCACAATTTATGAGAGGTGATGTGCATAAATTTGCGGACGAGTTTCATAAATCTCATATCAAAGAGAAACGAGTTTGAGATTCTGTTTATCACATGACTTCAGCCTCAAAAGAGCAGAAAACTTGGAGATATCCATTATGTTTTAGTCAGCAGACGCCATTGACTATTTTTGCATGTAGTTGAAATCTCCACGGAGAAAAGTTTTAATCATAGCAATACAAGTATTATAATTATGCCATATAACAGGTTCCTATTCTTTGTAAACATGTCATACATGTACTACCAAACGGGAGCTCATTCTGACAATTGCAGTAATTTTAGTGAGTCACGGACGCTTCAAATGACGTTTAAAACATGATGACGTCAACGTCATATGGAACGTCTCTATTTTATTCATTTGACATAATGTTGGAGCATAATATGAATACGTAATCAGGGTGTTAGGCTCCAGGTGTTATACACGTGTGTGTTAACACATTTATGAAATGGGTTAAAAACCCGGCATAACAAGGATTTCATGTTTTCACAAGTACATGTGCCAACTATGGGAAGAATACTGGAATGCACAATACATACTCTGTACATTATGTGGAATCGGGATATGTATTATACCAGTTTCATCGATTCCACTACCTAATTTTCTTCTTATGTAATTTACTTGAATTACTGCCATCTTGAACGTGTACAACATATTTTGTCCAGTTTTATTCCAACTTGTATTGTATTGTATATATCTATCTTAACTCGTTCATTCATAGATGGTAGAACATATTATTTGTTTCTACCCAGTGTGCAAATAAGTATCTACGACCTATATTATTGATACTAATACTTTTATTTATATATTTATTTTACTTAATTGTGTTTAACGGCCTGTCAACAGCTAAGAGTAATAATTGTATGTATCAGAGAAGTTAATATTCGAATACACAACATAGTAATCATGATAAGTGTCATGGCTGCATAGATATGAAAATGGACACATAGAGAGACGAACATACATACAGTCTGCATCTGAAATGTGTGTGGATAAATAATAGTATAGGTTTTAGTAGCTATACATTCATATGAACCTTCCATACGTACATGTAGCTGGCAGCCTATACAATAAAATAAGAAACAGTATTGCATGTCAAATGGCCATTGTAAATTCAGTGGGTGGGGGAATGGTTATAACTACTTGTTTTACCATTGCATCATCTGCTGTAGACATTATTTAATCAGAATATGAGCATGGAACATAGCTTGAAAACACTATAGAGTAGCATTACCATTGGTACAATTAATATACACACACTGCAAGAGTACGGACGAACACTCGGACACACTGTATCTGAAGTGTGTACGGATAGCTATTAGTGGTATATAAGTAGTTGCATATGTATTTAAACCATTTATAAGTGACAGTGCAGAACATAACTGAAATGCATTATACGTAAAATTCCCATTGTAAAATGTGTGGGTGGGGAAAAAGACTTTGTTTTTAACATTGTACCATCGCCTGCAGACATAAAACAAGGTGTATGATCACGTGGTACTAACAACAACAACAAGTACTGAAATTTCCAGAATCAATCTGATTCAAAGTACGTATTCTTTTATAGTGTCCTTATTACGTAACGGATTTTGATAAAATATGGCGCATCGAACGCGTCTTGTTAAGATGCATTTGGTGGTCTCTGCATGTATTCTCGCCCAAATTTCTGTCGTTTTTGCGAAGAATCGATTTCCGTGTCTTCCGTGTCGTGAAATCGATTCTTTGCAAAAACGACATAAGTCTGTGCCAAACTCCCTGGACCACCAAATGCAGCTCATGAAGACGCGTTTGTTGTTGATAATACAACTTGTACAAATAATCGGCCTATATGTAATGAACATGTGTAATGAGCTCTACTAGGTACCATTGCCACAGAGAAAATGCAAAAGATCAATACTTTTATCGAGTTATTTAGGTAGATGTTTTGCCATTGAAATTCAGTGGGTGGGGTACGGTAATAAAACGTGCATTTTTTTTATCTGAATTGCAAGATATTATTTACTTGAACTATATTCCATTGTATAGTTGTGAACACATCTGAAAACGTACACTACTGCCATATCAGTTGTTTCAAATGATAACAAATAGTCGAATTTCAATGACAATTGCGATTTTTCACACTTGTGAAAGGTCACAAGGTGTATGATCACGTGGTACTAACAACAACAACAAGTACCGATTCAAAGTACGTACGTATTATTGTATAGTGTCCTTATTACATAACGGATTTTGATGAAATATGGCGCATCAAACGCGTCTTGTTAAGCTGCATTTGGTGGTCTCTGTATTTTCGCCCAAACTTCTGTCATTTTTGTGAAGAATCGAAATCGTCTCCGACACGGAAATCGATTCTTCGCAAAAACGACATGAGTCTGTGCCAAACTCCCTAGACCACCAAATGCAGCTCATGAAGACGCGTTTGCTGCGCCATATTTCATCAATATCCGTTGCATATTAAGGAAAATATCAAATAATACTTACTTTGGAGTGGGCGGCGTTGTTGTTGTTGTAACCACGTGATCATGCACCTTGGGTCAGAGGGTGGTTTACTTAAAAATGGTGCCAGAAATTCATCCAGCGGGTAACAGAGTACAGACCATTCAAATAAATACGTGGAATACCTTGCTCAAAGCGCAGACAAACACTCGTAATTATACCCCCCGCAACGAGTTGAGGGGGGGTATACTGGAGTCAGGTTGTCCGTCCGTCCGTCCGTCCGTACTTACGAGAGCTACATTGTGAGGTTGCTGTGTTGTGCTGAAACCAACCCACCGCCCTATTTAAGACACTTGGATAAGTGTTTTTCAAATATAATTAACTAATGGCTAGCTCATTTGCATATTATGCGATTTATTCCGTAAGAGAATCGTTAAGGAAGAAAATAACGGAATAAGTTGCTACATTGTGAGGTTAACCCCACAGTGTAAACATCAAAGGAAATAACCTCACAATGTATCTCTCGTAAGAACGTCCGTCCGTGCGTCCGTCCGTCCGTCCGGATAAACTTAACATCAGAGAAATATTGTTATAACTTCTATTTCCTTCATCTAAAATGCTTGATATTTCACACATGCATTCCTGTAAGGCTCTACTACCATGCTGTGCCAAATCCACGACCGTCCAACCCCCGCAGATCCCAAGGTCAAGGTCAATTACTTAGTCCGTAAACTTAACATCAGAGAAATATTCTTATAACTTCTATTTCCTTCATCTAAAATGCTTAATATTTCACACATGCATTCCTGTAAGGCTCTACTACCATGCTGTGCCAAATCCACGACCGTCCAACCCCCGCAGATCCCAAGGTCAAGGTCAAATACTTAGTCTCTTTACAAAACTTAACATCAGAGAAATATTGTTATAACTTCTATTTCCTTCATCTAAAATGCTTAATATTTCACACATGCATTCCTGTAAGGCTCTACTACCATGCTGTGCCAAATCCACGACCGTAACCAACCCCCGCAGATCCCAAGGTCAAGGTCAAATACTTAGTCTCTTTACAAAACTTAACATCAGAGAAATATTGTTATAACTTCTATTTCCTTCATCTAAAATGCTTAATATTTCACATGCATTCCTGTAAGGCTCTACTACCATGCTGTGCCAAATCCACGACCGTCCAACCCCGCAGATCCCAAGGTCAAGGTCAAATACTTAGTCTCTTTACAAAACTTAACATCAGAGAAATATTGTTATAACTTCTATTTCCTTCATCTAAAATGCTTAATATTTCACACATGCATTCCTGTAAGGCTCTACTACCATGCTGTGCAAAATCCATGACCGTCCAACCCCCGCTGATCCCAATGTCAAGGTCAAATACTCTTTACAAAACTTAACATCAGAGAAATAAGTTATAACTTCTATTTCCTTCATTGAAAATTCTTATTATTTCACTTGTGCATTCCTCTAAGGTTGTACTATCATGCTGTCACAAATCTACGAGTGTCCAACCCCCGCTGATCCCAAGGTCAAGGTCACATACTTAGTCTCTTTACAAAACTTAACATCAGAGAAATATGTTATAACTTCTATTTCTTTCATGGAAAATACTTAATATTTCATATGCTGTGACAAATCCCCGCTGATCTCGAGGTCAACGTCACATACATACCGTATAACCTTGGCTTAACGCCCCCCTCCTAATAAACGCCCCCCCCCCCCCCCCCCCCCCAAATAAAAAAAAATTAATAATTTTTTTTTTACCAGTGACCGCCAATTTCAAACACAAATAATCCTTAAATCCTTATTTGTGTTTGAAATTGGCGGTCCTTGGTAAAAAACAATTTTTTTTTTTTTTTTTTTTTTTTTTTATTTTTTTTTTTAATGGCTAATAAACCCCACCACCAAATAAATAAAAAAAAAAAATAAATAATTTTTTTACCAATGACCGCCAATTTCAAACACAAATTTGTGTTTGAAATTGACGGTCCTTGGTAATTTTCTTTTTTTTTTCTTTTTTTTCATTTTTTTTTTTTTTTTTTTTCTTTTTTTCTTTTTTCTTTTTTCTTTTTTTCTTTTTTACTGGCTAATAAACGCCCCCCCC
The DNA here is from genome assembly GCA_029237695.1 of Conchocele bisecta. Lineage (NCBI taxonomy): Eukaryota > Metazoa > Mollusca > Bivalvia > Lucinida > Thyasiridae > Conchocele > Conchocele bisecta. The sequence goes on along the minus strand of CM055265.1, from coordinate 92,411,245 downwards.
CCCCCCCCCCCCCCCCCCCCCCCCCCCCCCCCCCCCACCCCCCCCCCCCCCCCCCCCCCCCCCCCCCCCCCCCCCCAAATATTATTATTTTTTTTTTTTTATTTTTTTTTTTTAATGGCTAATAAACGCCCCCCCCCCCAAATAATTTTTTTTTTTTTTTACCAATGACCGCCAATTTCAAACACAAATAGTCTTTAAATCTTTATTTGTGTTTGAAATTGGTGGTCCTTGGTAATTTTTTTTTTTTCTTTTTTTTTTTTCTTTTTTTTTTTTTTTCTTTTTTTTTTTTTTTTTTTTTTTTTCTTTTTTTCTTTTTTACTGGCTAATAAACGCCCCCCACCCCCCCCCCCCCCCAATAAAAAATAAAAATAATAATAATTTTACCAATGACCGCCAATTTCAAACACAAATAATCCTTAAATCCTTATTTGTGTTTGAAATTGGCGGTTTTTGGTAATTTTTTTTTTTTTTTTTTTTTTCTTTTTTCTCTTTTTTTTTTTACTGGCTAATAAACGCCCCCCCCCCCCCCCTTTTGTAAAATGTAACGCCTCCGGGGGCGTTAATTCGAGGTTATACGGTAGTCTCTTTACAAAACTTAACATCAGAGAAATCGGTTATAACTTCTATTTCCTTGCTCGGATCTGCTTCACATTTCACACACTCATTGCTCCAATGGACCTCTACCACCCTGTGACAAATTCACGTTCATGCCGCTCGCGCTAATCCCAGAGTCAAGGTCACAAGCCCACACACTTGGAAATTTGTACATATTTTAGGGGTACCTGGGCCCACGCGGGGGGTATTCCGTAAGCCTCGCTTACTGACCAATCTAGTTGAATGTAGTTTCAGAAAATATATCTGCACAAATCCCCAGGGTGGGGTTCATTTGGCTGACGGCCTATTATGCTTATGAACATCAGCCGCCTACGCTGGCGTTTCAACAATAACGCGTACATGTTGTGAAACCGAACACCACCAATGAATGCTCGCCCGCCCCTGCCTTGCGTAATGAACTCGACCTGTAGTATTCCTATGAATGAATAAAACAGATAATATTACATAGAATACGTGTGCATACGTGTAGTAGCGGCGGTGTAGAAAATAGCTAGTTCCTGTGATATTTTCCACGTGGTTCACTGATATTGTAGATATAGTAGATGTATAATGTTGTATTACTGAAATAGGAACATTAGTTTGTATAATTTGTGTGATATTTCGGATACAAAATGGGAAATCAGAAGCTTGACGACGTGGAAACGGCAAAGGAGTTAATACAGCCGATAAACGATGCGGAGGGGCTGGATATGGAGGGCGGAAAGGACCGGAAACCCCTAAAGAAGCGGCAGGGCTGGGACAGCAAGTGGCAGTATATATTCATGGTGGTGAGCTACGCCGTGGGATTAGGAAATGTATGGCGGTTCCCCTACCTAGTGCAGAAACATGGCGGAGGTAGGTATGCCGTGTGGCTATATATGTTGTTATGTACGGAGCCCCGTAGGGGACGTAGATTTTTTTTAAATTAATTCGTTCCCACGAAATAACAATTCGTTCCCTCAATTTAACAATTTATTTATCGTGGGAACGAATTGTTAATTCGAGGGAACGAATTGTTAAATTGAGGGAACGAATTTTAATTTCGTGGGAACGAATTGTTAATTCGAGGGAACGAATTGTTAAATTGAGGGAACGAATCGTTATTTCGTGGGAACAAATTAATAACAAAAAAAGCCATGTCCCCTGCGGGGCTCCGTAGGTTATGCTGAATGTCTCGAGATGATAAAGCGGGTCTTATCGAGTTTTTGCCAGAGTATCCAAGGGAGTCGCCAAGGGAGGTTCGATGGGTTCTTACGACTACTACGGTCCGCGAGAGCCGCAGACATTGTATTATTCAAATTCTCATTAACAAAACAGTCAAGCGACGCCAAACGTATTGCGATATGGCAATTTTCAGAAACACGCTGCTTAAATTGACCTAAAACTCTTTGTCCAGTATAAATGGTATAGGCGAATACTATTGGACATACAATCGCTAAAGATCGGAAAGATCGCTATAGGTCCAGAATATCATTAGGAGAAACATATCACAATTCCAAAGGAATCCCACTGAAGCTTAATCCAGAATCCAAAATGGCGTCCAAGATGGCTGCCATACATTTATTAAACACATAAAGGTGACTATAATGAACATATTCACATACAATGTGGCAGCATATCACTGAACCATGCATATATTAACATTTCCAAAATTTATGAGTCGCTTAACCTTTCAAATATTCAAGATGGCTGACAAGATTGCCAACACAATCAGTAGAAGTTGCATTTTTTTCACAGCATACCTGGATTGATTTTTAATTGTCTTGGAGTTACATTTACTATTATTTAAGCTTCAATAAGTTTATATTTGAAATACTATGGCGTCCAATATGGCCGCCGAAACGTGAAAACGTTGTCCAATATGCATAACAGAAGGCCGCATCCCGCGTGTTGAGCACGCCTATGTTGTTGATAGTCCGAGGGTGTATTGGTAGTCTCAATGTGTAGTGATCGTATCAGGGTGTATATATGTGGTTAGATGTAGAAGGTACGTAAAACGTTTAATTCAAAATTCGTTAAACCGTTAACGCAATGTAATTTGAACTTGACCTTGTGTACGTAGGTCGTCCAAATGCATGGTCTATAGAATGAATGATGGTAGAAAAAAATAGAGAATAGTAGGTTAGTGCTGTGAATGGGAAAAACTATCTGGCAAGGCTTATGGAACGGGATGGGCGAGGCTCTTTCCCTAGCTTATCCCGTTTCCGTGCCGCGTCCGATATGTTATCCATTCATGACACTAACCTACTATTCTGTTTATCCCGTCAACACCTACACATAGCTTTAAATGCAAAAAAATAACACCAGCCGCATAGGTCGTATTTCACTGCAACGTGTTTCACGGCACATACGCACTGTGTTGACGGGATAAACACAATTTTCACGTTTCGAGTCGACGCGACTATAAGACATACGTATAAGTTTTAAAAATAATATGGACATTTTGTGAAAAACCGTTATAACGCAATTTGATTATGATTGGAGAGATATAAGTGATGTACATTTCGGATTTATTCTCCAAACGGACGGACGAACTGATGTAATTGTGATCGATACGTCTCACTTTCCAAGAGTTGGCTCGACAAACAATTACTTACGAGCATATGTCTTCCGTCTGGAATTAATTAACAGTAACTATACATTTGATAAAATAAAGCATATTGCGATACAGTATGTGAGGTCCATGTAATTCTATGTGGCCTCCAATATGGCTGACAAAACCTACTAATTTGTATAATATATTGGTCAGTAACAAACTGTGTATAATGTTTCATAAATATCTTCCCGTTACCGCAATTAGATTTATATACGAGTACATGTAGACATAATGCATACCTTTCCTGTGAAATAAAGAATTATTTTGGTTAGGTAGCATGATCTTCTCAGAGGGTTACCAGGGATATATTGGTACAATGGTGCAAGTTTTATATTACAGAGCTCCAGATAAGCTGCGTATTTGCTTAAATACCCAATTAAAATTGCCAAAAAACCCAGAAGTAGCGAGTATCAAAAAGCAATACAAATATTATGGTACATTTATCATGCTGCAGAAAACGATAAACAGACCACAATTATAGTATATTGTTATTATATTCCATGAAAACACTTGGTATTTCATTAGAATTGTCTAAGGAGATAATTCTAATGAAATGCGAAGATATGTTTTCATTTCGAAGCAAACTAATTCAATAATTGCTGTCTGTTGATGTGTACACAGTAGTGTGATTTTATTTTACCCAATTTAATTTTTTAAATACCCAATTGCTTCAGAAATGATGGACTGAAAATACTCCATTACTAATTCCTTATCGGGAGCTCTGTTATATGCAATGTATATGGCTTCACACAGGACAATGCGTACATTATGTAAGTATACACTTTTTAGAATCATGCAAGACTGAACTTTCATTTATATGGAAGTGTGTGACACACTGTCAATGTATCATTTCCTTGAAGTTTCATATTGACAACCGACGTTTAAAGAGCCTCCTGTTCGTGGGAACATTTTTACACTAGCTGACAATCTGTAGGCGGTTGGCTGGGAGCATGAGACGGGTATGTTAGCGGTGCGGATCATCAGTGATATCATGATTTAGCCCTCATGTACATTTTGGCTTTCTTGTACGTGAGTGTGGAATCCGGTTATCCCAATTGCACGTGTAGTAAGATTTGTCTTTTCCGATTATGTTTAAGGGCTGGGACTAAGTAACACTTGTGAATTCAGGACCTGGCACCAGATTGGGCTATTCTAAATTGAGGGCTGAAAATAGTTGACCGGTGCCTAAAATAGCCATATATATTGACAGGCCGTTAAACACAATTAAGCAATATATCTATATAGCTTTCTAGCTTTCTAGCGGTCCACAAACACGAGTTTAATGTTACATAATGCATATACTTTCTTTTCTGTTCGGTGCACGTAAAATCATACGTCACCTGCCCCATCTGATACATGTAATACGGCATTGTATATTGCAACAAAAGCAGTATGAATGATATTCGATTCAATCATCGCCCTAGACAAGGGATACACATATCGATCTTTTATATGATTATATGTATATTTTGCATCGTATTAAGGACCCGTTCTATACCTGATCATCGTCTGATTCAAAGATAATTGCTTCATAAATGTAATATAATATATGTATAACATATATGTGAATACTGCCTCGTTACTGTATCATATACGGCCCATGGGGTGGCCAAGTCGGCATCTTTGTGCGTTCCAGCCATCAGCCAGTTTCACCTGTTCTGCCGTGTGACAAATAACTCAAAATATGAAGTAGAACATATATATAATGTAGCTAATCACATATAGAATAGCCAGGAGAACGGACTCCTATCAATTATATTACACCAAACTGTAAATATGTCAGTTTTCTGGACAGATTTGTGCCTGTGTTTTTTACATCATGAACCACTATTACAAATAGCTTCATGCTTTTACCTGACAAACCACACTACACATACCATATATACCAACTATTGTACTATATTATTAGCTATCAAATCCAGTGACATGCAAGCAGTTACCTGAGTGTATTGTCCCTGGTGTCTACTCACCTACTATGAGAGTAAATATAGCTTTACCTATGGGCAACGTGTACACTAACATAGGATGTGGATCGGATTGAAAAGTAGATATTTTAAGATTGATGGGAGAAATTTTCAGATATCTCGTCTTTTGTATAGTTTGCTGACATAATATGTATAGATTGCCGTTGTCATATCTGTCTATTATTTATTGTACCAAATTGTATATGGTTCACTGTCATATTATTTGTTGTATGTGTCAAACGCACGAAGTGGTGAAGCTGTACGATGGTTCGTACATACACAGATGGCGGAGATGGAAACTCAATGCTCCATATGGTATACAGCAACAAGACAATTTGCTATATGTTATATTCATATATCACATCACTCTTATGAAGCAATTATCATTGAAGTCAAGTGTATATATCTATGACATAATACCTTAATAGTGTGGTGGTATGCAGATGTTATACCAGTTCCTGCAGATGTCAACACTGTTGAATGTCACACAAATTAGAATGTGAATCCTTCATAAATACGATGTATGTACGTTACACGGTCATTATGAGTGTAGTATTGTAAAACGAACGAATATTGCAAGCTAGATCGATCAATCATGTTTATCCGTACGAATGGAACTACCAACTGATAATATAATATGACATATCTGCAGATATTGCATCGCTTATGAAAATGTTACTATTATGCTGCCCATCTACTTACACATATCGAATGTAGATGTAACTTATTTTGCGATATTTCTCAGATTTGGTGACCTTCTTGAATAGCATTCTGCACAATATAATGACTAAAATATGCATTAAATGTATTGCGTAGTTCAAATGTCCCCAATGACCCATATAGCAAATGGCAAATGTTGTATATTTTATATACACATTTACGTCATTTTGCGACATTTCTCGTAATTTGGTGGCCATCTTGAATATCATTTTATATAACATAACAAATAATATATGTATAAGTCTAGGGCATATTTGGAACGTCTCTTAATAACCTCAATATTATATTCGAATATATTTATTCTAAATGTCCCACATGTTTGCTCAGTTTAGAGATTTAAGCTAGGTTGGTGGCCATCTTGGACTTTTAATACTTTTCACAATTTGGATTATTATGATTCGTTAGTTATATTCAGTCTGTTTGGGCACAATTTATTTCCTGATTGGTTTAGTGGATTTGCACTAGTTATGATTTTTTGTAATTTTGACGTCCATTTTGGACGCCATCTTGATTCCTGGATTAAACTCCAGTGGGATTCATGGGGAGGTTTGATATGTGATTACTTATTTTTTATTTATGTTTGCAACTCACAAGCAAGGGTTAATTTAAATTAGTGACAAACATGAAGACAAGTGGAATCCTTAATGTGTAAGAAAGCCATACATACTTGGAATAAGCAAACCGCATTGTATACCATCCACCATACAATCCTACTTACCACCTTGGCCAATGATCATCATACTCACCTAATTATGAGAAGTGTCCTCGTTACCAACCACCTTAATTAGACAGTTGCATAATAACATTGTATTCATTGTCGTCAGCCAATACATTTTGGAAACACTTTGAAACAAATTATAATGCTCAAAGGGGTTGAAATCCATCTGTATTTGTCTTTGGAAATTAGCAGTATATCGCATGCTACATACATAACACTGTTAATGTTGTTTAAGTATTGTATGCTCCAGCTTCAGCGTCAATGTTATTGAAAATCTGATTATTTTCGCGGCCATTTTGAAAATATATTTTATCATTGTATAACTGGATATCAAATTATTGGATTTGTTATTTAACTGGTATGGATACATGCAATATGTACATGGAATGATGTTTATAACAGCTCCATAGAGTAAATAAAATAAAATAAACAAGAACATTTTCGCGGCCATTTTTACTTTTTTGACAGTTGTCCAACACTATCTCCGGTAATTTATATTTGTATATGAGGGAAAGAAATGTACATTGAAACCTCTCTAAAGGAGGTCCCCAGTGTGTCCGGCTTAGAGAAGTGTCACTGTAAATCAGGAATTTGATCATTCTGAGCCATAGTCGTGCGCTATGCGATCACGAACAGGCATTATCACCTGTGATAAATGACCAAAAGACTCATCAACAATAAAATCAGAGGTGTTTTCTTGGTGTTCGGTTTAGAGAGGTTCCACTCTATATGTGTTTCAACTTGTTGAATGTTTGTATCAACACACGATTCACAGAAACCTGTTGTAAAGCATATCTCGGCAGCCATTTTGAAAAATACTGCCATTTGCATTACTGGCTCAAAGTATATAACCACTGAACACCCAGTCTGTAATTCTGATCAGCAACCTGGTAAAGCTAAATTACTTGCCAATTAACCCTTACACCGCTAACTTATTTGTTTTGTCGTCTGCTGTTTATTTTCTATTTTCCATTTTTATCATCAAAAACATGCTTTAACAGTACTTTAGAATAATTTACAATATGCTTTGACAGCAAACCATGTTTTTATTGAGAAATAAGGCAAGATATAAAAGCAGCAGCAGACGACTATTGTTGTGTGTAGCGATCTAAGGGTTAAAATGTGATTTATTTTATTCAGTGTTACGGAGCCCCTCCCCCCACCCCCCCACCCCCCGCAGGGGACTTGGATTTTTTTTTATTAATTCGTTCCCACGAAATAACTAACAATTCGTTCCCTCAATTTAACAATTCGTTCCCTCGAATTAACAATTCGTTCCCACGATATAACAATTCGTTCCCTCGAATTAACAATTCGTTCCCACGAAATGACAATTAGTTCCCTCAATTTATCAATTCGTTCCCTCGAATTAACAATTCGTCCCCACGCCACGATATAGCAATTCGCTCCCACAAATTAACAATTCTTTCCCGTGGGAACTAATTGTTATTTCGCGGGAACGAATTGTTTACTCGTGGGAACGAATTGTTAAATTGAGGGAACGAATTGTTATTTGGTGGGAACGAATTAATACGGGGCTCCGTAGTATTACTGATCAGCACCCTGGTTCAGTTAAATTATTTGCCAATGTTGGTCAACATCATCGGCTATATTTCGTTTGGGAAACGTTCGTCGTGTTCTGATGGTTCATGATGTATTTGACTAAATCACAGGTGCTGCACTCCGCGCCCGCGTAAAATGTTTCACGTCAAAATAGACGCCAGATTCCTGACGAATTCCCAGTTAGCTACATAAAGATAAGTTGCATAACACGTTTTCGTCTTGTCACCGGCGCAAGAAATGTGTGCCGGTTACTATAGTCAGGGCGCCTACGTATTCCCGTGGACATGGAATGATAACTTTTGGCAACTTGTTGGGCTGTCTTTTGTAATGTATTAGCATGTCAAAAATCGATGTTGCCATTTTGTCTGACCATTTTTGACACATTGTTTTCATATTTTTCGAACATACCCCGTATCGCGTAAAAAAAAGGATATATTCTACACTAATTAGTATTGAGTATCATAAACACAACGATGGGTGGGGGTGGAGTTCGTAAAATACATTTTAATATCTCAATTTTGAAAATTAGCCGGGTTGTGTAATTCAAGATGGCCGCCAAGATGGCCGCTTATAACTGAAAAGCAATGCTTTTGAACTAATGAATATCATATGATATATGCTTTATATGCTTTAAGAAGTTCCCCATCAGAGAAAATTATTTAAGAAATCAGTACTGAGCGAAACCATATCTATGAACGTGTAATACAAGATGGCCGCCAAATTGAGCATCGAGTAATAAAATACTAACTATTAAACTAATTGTCATCAAATGATGATATCTTTTATCCGTAATCTTTTGTGTACTTTTAGATGGTAATGCAACACATTGTAACCCGCCCCCCCCCCCCCATTTAATTTATCAATGATATTCTTACTGCGTCACTTTGACAAGTGTACACTTGCCATTATTTTGCTGATTACGTAATATCAACCTGTGTTGATTGTTGTTACTGACTGTTGTATATGATCTACAGGCACTTATGTGTACTTATTATGCTGTGGTTCGCATTACAGTGAATAATCATATTCTTCCTCCTCATCGTCACCGAGTCCCACTACATAATGACTTACAGTGATGCACAATTCGTCATCTGCTCCACACTGACATATTTCAGAACAATTCATGTTCTGTGATCTGCAGGAGCAGTGGGACTGGCATTTAGTTTTCTTACACCCATACTTTATCAGATGGGTTATCACTGTAGGAGCCGGGGTTCCATTGTGGGAATCGGTAGTAAAGAACCGTCATTGTCCGTCGCCCAGCCATATTCAGTTGGTGGTGGTAACTCTGGGTTTGGAACATCATCCTGATACCATACCATTGCCTGGTAATGTGCTCTCGCAATTGCCTGCTTCAGTGCTCCTCGGGTAGGGGGCAATTTTTGACCCTCTAACTGTTTCTTCGTGAAGAGTTTTCATCTCAATTCACCAACATTAATAATACTGACTCCGGGATCGTAGAGATGGCATATAAATGTCTCGATAGATGCCAGAGTTTGTGATGTCAGAATCCTGGAAGCACCCAGATCAACAAATGCAGATGTTACTTCAGCGGAACATTTATTTAGTGTTTTCCAACAACTGATTTTGCCCTTTCCGGCAAACCTTCCAGTGTGGTCAGCTCTGCTGAACGCGTGAAATCCCGGTAATGCTTCCGTCCACAGGACCCCAAGAGCACGAACAATTGGGGCTAACGGGATAACTCGCCTTCTGTTCCCAACTCCTGTGACAAAGTACGTGTCCTCACAAAATTGGCTGTACCGACGAATGGCAAGCACTAGGAAATCGGTGTCTGGTGATTGAATGTGAAGCTCGGTAGCTCCTCGTTGAACGGCATCTAGGCTATGCAAAATGATCTTTGTATCAGCCTCTTATTGTGAGCTACGCAGGTGCTGTACATGTATACCGTTTACAAAAACATCTTTTCTTGAAGTGACAACGAATGTCTTTTCACTGTTTTCAAAATGTTGCAGAGATTTCTGGGCCAGGTAAACGGTGAGCTCATCTTTTGTTCTAGTGTCCGATAGGAACTGATTTGCTGTGACATTTCCAAGAGGTGTGGTATCTGTGACGTGATATGCAATCCCTGGCTTATTATTCTATCGTCTCTTGCGTGCGACTTCTTTCAGGGAAGTTTCAGCGTCGTCATATCTATATCTATCGAAAACCAGATGTATCTCGTCAAAATCGTTAGCTTTGTGCTTCAATATAGTAACAAAATGGTCAGACCAATGCGCACAAGTCTTGACCCACTCTGGTTTTCCCATTGACTGAACTACAGCCATTCCGTCTATAACAGTAACCCTCTTGGACGGAACTGGGGCTTGATCGGCTGCCGTTGTGTGTGATGAGTCACAAGATTCAGGTGCAATTGAAGCGTTTTCAGATTCCGTTTCGTGCGATGATTCAGAAGATTCGAGCGCATGTGCCTGTGGAAGTTCTTCCAATATTTCCATCAATCTGCTCTTGTCTGTACAGGGTAGTAGTTCCCCAGTCATTCCGAACAAGGCACGTGGGAATGAGGTGAACACATGATGTCTTCTTTCAAATCGATTTCTGGCCTTGATCGAGAAACAATCATCATGCGAGCAAAAAGAGCTCGATCATCTTTCATCTAGACCACTTGGTCAGCCAACTTATGCTTTGTTGTCTTTCTGGCACTCTTCCACATCTTAAGTTGGGCCTTTTTCATTTTGTACCAGATGTTTGATCTATCTTGGATGATTCTTTCATCAACAAATGATGTGTACATTGTTTGGTCTATCTCATCGCGATTGAATACATCTTCCTGCACCTCAGAAGGTATCTTTACTTTCGAAATGACATTCATAAGGTCTTTGGTTTCGCTAGTAAATGGATTTTCCGACTCTACGATAACATTCTTCAGCATAGCTATGTTATGCTTTTGTCTCTTCCACACAGCAGATTTGAGGTCATGGTGTTGTACTCTTTTTATTGATTCGAGCCCAGCCATCTGCTGTGCTTCTTCGGCCAGTCTACCAATCTCTGGTGCAACCAAGAAGAATCGCTCACGTGCACTGGGGTTGAGAGTTATACACACAAGGCCTCCAGTGACTTTCATGGTGCGATTGATGTGTTCAAGGGCGTGATCGACACCAATGGCACAAAATGGTATGTCGTTCTTGTCACTGAAAAGTTTCCAGCAACGAATTCCTGATATATCTCTGGTGCAGTCGTTTCGAGAGCTCTCATCTTGGCAATATAGAGCGGAGCAAGCCTGATCAAACTGCGTCATGACCTCAAGAAGCTTGCTTGATTCAAGCATCTCTAACACGGCTCGCTGTTCATTGTTCATTTTATCGTGACTGGCGTCTGCACAACTATTGTCAATCTGTTTTGTACATGCTACACAAGTGTCCCTCAGATCAAGATTTGCCTTTAATAATGCATCAAGATAAAGATCATTGAGTGCCTGGATTGTAGTAATATGAGCTTCGAGTTCCCTTTTCACGTGTCTAGCTTCAATGATTTGACGCGTTGTGGCTTCACCATATATGTCTGCCTCAGTCAGTGCTTCATCCAAACCGCTGTCCTCAACATAACTGCCAACTGCTCTAAGGGCTGCCATTACCATATGCATCTCACCCAGTTTGAGCACCCATTTACCCTTGCAATCATCTCGGCTCATTTCCAACTTCTTGGCGCGCTCATACAGAGCCATATCCAGAGTGATTACTATCTTCCGGTCAGCACCAGTGACTACGCAATTGATGTGTTGTGCATGTTTCAAAACTGTAAGCAGGGTTTGCCATTCATGAGCAGGGGCTGCTACCAAAGGCAGAGCGGCAACTTCAGTCAGCGGTTTTGTTGATGCTAGAAGAGAATTGTAGGCTGCCCATGTTTGAATATTGTACTTTTCAGATTTGCTAGTTTTGCTGTGAGGTCGAGTCTCTCCTTGCATTTCATGTTCGACTGTTATCGGTAGTTCTTCGTCAGCCCGCTCGTTGGAGGTGTTATCTATGCATTCGGACTCACAAACCTCGCTTGTGCGCATATACTACGTACAAGTAACCAGACAGTGTCCTTTATGTTGTAAGGCTTTATGGTACTTTTGCCAGAGCCAGGCATGAAACTTTGAAATGTAGAACCTTTGATAGTTTGCACGCTAGGTGCATAGCAAGGGACCAGATCTGTAACAATTGATGTGTGTTTAGATTGATGTCTTGTTCTCTTCGTTGATAAACAGCTGTTGCCGTAGCATGTAAGGTGTGTCTTCATTGAAGTCGCTGTTATCAATGGCAAAGAAAGTAAACTTACCTCTCTCTCTATAGCTGACGGAATGTAGATGCCCTCTGTTTGTGTCGCAGCTATGACTGAACTAGCTAATTGTGTCTCTATCCACGAAATTCGCTCATAATCCACGGACAGGCCGAATGCGTGCAGTAAATCAAATAGCCTTTTGCTTCTAGTTGCCTGGTGTACTGCAATGCCAACAGCAAGTAACTGTGGCAATTCCAAGCGATGTCGAAACGGCGAGTCGGGCTGTTTTGGTTTGTACGTTACCTGTCTGTTACATTATGTTCTGACTAACGATCAATGCATCTTTGTGTACTATGGCAGTACGTGCTTCGATCTGCAGAAGCCGGGTTGGCCCTTGCAGGAACCATGTAACAAACGCATATAATACGTTTGGAATATGATTTTCTGCATCATTGGTGTTTACTGTACATGTACCTTCAAAAAGCCATGAACGTTTTGTCTGACCATCTATTGCCTTTCTCAAGATGGATGCACTCTCAAATAACTTACGGACCTCAGTTTTCGCATCATGCACCATGGCTTCCTCCACTGCAGCATCTCGCACAGCTGTGGAAAATACTCGCTCTGGCTCATTACGGCGCTTCGGTTTCATGAAATGGATCCCGTCGATGTGTGTTTTAAGTGTCTGATTTATCTCAATGCGCACATTATGAACACCATTTGTTTGCAAAATGTTATTGTACGTCGTTCGCAAATCACCCATGCTTACTACGGAACCATCAGTGAGAAGGTCTCTCACCAGACTTATGAACTCCACGTCTGATGCAATTATGCGCGGTATCTTCTTTCTTTCTATCACGCTGTACATGCTTTACACAGCAATACAGGTGGTACTTAACATCAATAGCACGAGCATCACTGCAGAAATAGCTGAACTAAGTTGGACTTTCCATTTTGCATTATCGCTTTCCTCAACTGCTTTTCGCAGCTGCTCACCGCTATTGAAGGTAGTGATTTCGTGGAGATCTTTTGCAGGGATATCATCCTGGCAAAAGAAGCACATGTCTTTGTGGAAAGGTGTTGTCAGTGAACGAGTAAAATGTCCTTCACTAACACCGGAGTGAACAGAGGTTTGCTCCGTAAATGACGGGCGACCTCGTTGTATCCGGAGTTTCTTACTCTCGCCACTACCGCAAGCTTTTGATATCGATCTCTTGCATGCTCTAAGTGACCAGTATGACATGTCTCATTGTAGCATGTACGGTGCCAGAATGCGTGATGTGTTTGCAGTTCTGTACCAGCCATGCTACCAAGTACACGGCTAATATCCGAAAGGTTTCCATACCCGTAATTTCCGAGTTCATGAACGAACGACGAATCCAGTGATGGATTCCTCACGACTGGTCTATTGTCTGGCTGTTGGCATTTTATGCACAATTCAAAATCAATATCCTGTTTCGCTTGCTTGTGACTGTTCAAAATATTTACTTCACCTTCCATTATTTACGTTTCTGGTTAACAAAAACCAGAGGTCAATGCAATATATTACCTAACAATAACTACCTGATGCAAGACAATTTTATCTAGCGTTGTAGACGTACTATCTTATTTTGGCGGTACTGCTACTCAAATTATCACATGACAATGTCAATGCAATGAATATGCACCAGATATGTAAAATAAAAAAGACTGCATTACTACATATGAATCCACTGGTATAGTATGGCGGCGTCGCCCCTCCCCCCATCCGTACAAATGCGCCACTCTCCCACCCCCCCCCCACCCACCAGTACCCACCACCTCTTCATTCGCCTGCAAAATAGTTATATTACCTGCGAACGATTTAAATAAAACCCAATAACAAAAACGAAACGGAATGTAGCATCTTAAACGTCACAATGTTGCTGTGCCATGTAAACTGTAGATTTACCGCGGAAATTGACCTTTGATGCAAGATCAAGGTCATTGAAAGTCATCAGATAAAATGGCAACATCTATTTTCTTGTTGTTCAGAATACGTCTATAATGGTTGCCAAAATTTATCAGAGCATATGAACGGGAATGTAGAATGGACGCACTGGCGCTTTCACTACTAGACGAAACGTGCGTTAATGCGATAACTATATGTACAGCTGAGTGGCATCTGTCAGGAGACCGGTGCATTTTTCGACGTGAAACAATTTACGCCGACGCGGAGTGCATCATGCACCCCATGTCCTTACTACGTTGTAACTTGTATGCGTGTGTTCAGCGATCACGAGCTACACTGTTCACTGCGCCCGATATTTGGAGTCGCGAATCACATATTTTCATTTATTCCATCAATTGAAATTTACCGGCGATCCTAAATTTGGGCCCGTTTCACTAAACTTCATACGACTAAAATGTTCGTAAATGTAAAATTATGATTTTCTGTAAATTTCACATTAACAATTACTGGATTTACATTTATTGAGCATAGGCTGCATATGCAGCCTATGCTCAATAAATGTATATCCATCAATTGAAATTTACCGACGATCATAAATTTGGGTCCGTTTCACTAAACTTCGTACGACTAAAATGTTCGTAAGTGCAAATTTAGGATCGTGAAATGTGAAATTTACAGACTATTATAATTTTGCACTTACGAACATTTTAGTCGTACGAAGTTTAGTGAAACGGGCTCAGGATTCTATGACGGCAGTGAGCATCTCAATTATATGACTATATCGAACGGATAAGTGGTAGGATGCACCCGCTAACAATATTTAATGTACACTTTATTTCATATACAACGATTACAAACAATGGTACGGAGCCCCGCAGGCGACTCTTTTTTTTTATTAATTCGTTCCCATGAAATAACAATTCGTTCCCACGAAATAACACATTCGTTCCCACTAAACACGAAATAACAATTCATTCCCACGAAATAACAATTCGTTCCCACGGGAACGAATTGTTAAATCGTGGGAACGAATTGTTATATCGTTGGAACAAATTGTCATTTCGTGGGAACGAATTGTTAATTCGAGGGAACGAATTGTTACATTGAGGGAACGAATTGTTATTTCGTGGGAACGAATTAATAAAAAAAAGGGAGATAGCACTTATGCTAGTTCTTTCGTTGCCACATATGGTGGCGTCAGAGTGGTCGTTAATGTGAGAGGAAACCGGAGTACCCGGAGGAAACCCACTTGTCAGATCTGGCGAGCACCATACCTAATAGCTAACAGGAAACATTAAATATGTTTAATGTATATCGAAGAGTGAATTTGCGGATTTATTGCTCTATTGCCCTGACAATCCTCAAATTATTGTGAATATTTTTAGGTCAAGCACATAATAGCTTTGACAAATATGCACCGTAAATAGTAAACGTGACTGTATGGTCGACTTGATTCGATTGAAATCCACTGCATTCTTTCTCAATACATTATACTACCGCAAGGTGTGCAATATAGACATGGATCTTTTTAGCTCACCTGAGCGAAGCTCATGTGAGCTATTGTTACCGCAATGTGTCCGTTGTCCGTTGTCCGTCGTCCGTCGTCGTCGTCGTCGTCGTCCGTCGTCCGGCGTCCGTCGTCCGTGAACATTTTCAAACGTCTTCTCCTCGCTAACCATTGGGCCTATAGTCACCAAACTTCATGGTCATGGTCCTTACGTAGGGGAATTACAAAATTGTTAAAATGAATTCATCACGTAATCCAAGATGGCCGCCGTCTAAAAATAGCACAAATTCTTCAAAAATCTTCTTCTCAAGAACCGCCAACCGGATTTCGACAAAACTTGGTAGGAATGATCGATGTACAATGCTCTTTCAAAGTTGTTAAAATGGTGACCCCGAAGTCAAAAATGGGCGTGGCCCGTGGTGTCAAATTGGGGTCAAATTTTATTTTTGTCCGAATATGGTCATGTCATATATCAAATCGAAGGTATCAACGAGGCGATCACTCTGGTGCATTTTTTTGTCGAAATCGGATGGTTATGTCATCCAAGATGGCCGCCGAAAGGTCAAAAGGTCGTTCTTTTATTAGAGATTTCAAAATTCTTCTTCACATGAACCGCTTGGCCCATGGTAGCCAAACTTAAATGTTATGGTCCATGGGTGAAGCCTTTTCAGATTTGTTAAAATGGAGGTCATCGCTAATCCAAGATTATTAAAAAATCTTCTCATGAACCGCCAGACAGATTTCGACGAAACTTGGCAGGAATGATCGATGTACAATGCTCTTTCAAAGTTGTTAAAATGGTGACCCCGGGGTCAAAAATGGGCGTGGCCCGTGGGGTCGAATTGGGGTCAAATTTTATTTTTGCCCGAATATGGTCATGTCTATATCAAATCGAACGTATCCAAGAGGCGATTGCTCTGGTGCATTTTATGTCGAAATGTGATGGTCATGTCATCCAAGATGGCCGCCGAAAGGTCAAAAGGTTGTTCTTTTATTAGAGTTTTCAAAATTCTTCTTCACACAAACCGCTTGGCCCATGGTGGCCAAACTTCACAGTTATGGTCCATGGGTGAAGCCTTTTCAGATTTGTTAAAACGGAGGTCGTCGATAATCCAAGATGGCCGCCGTCTAAAAATAGCACAAATTCTTAAAAAATCTTCTTCTCATGAACCGCCAGCCGGATTTCGACGAAACTTGGTAGGAATGATCGATGTACAATGCTCTTTCAAAGTTGTTAAAATGGTGACCCCGGGGTCAAAAATGGGCGTGGCCCGTGGGGTCAAATTTGTGTCAAATTTTATTTTTGACCGAATATGGTCATGTCTATATCAAATCGAAGGTATCAAAGAGGCGATCGCTCTGGTACATTATTTTATCGAAATTGGATGGTCATGTAATCCAAGAATGCCGCCGAAAGGTCAAAAGGTCGTTCTTTAAATATTAGAGATTTCAAAATTCTTCACACAAACCGCTTGGCCAAACTTCACAGTTATGGTCCATGGGTGAAATCTTTTCAGATTTGTTAAAACAGAGGTCGTCGCTAATCCAAGATGGCCGCCATCTAAAAATAGCACAAACTCTTAAAAAATCTTCTTCTCATGAACTGCCAGCCGGATTTCGACGAAACTTGGTAGGAATGATCGACGTAGAATGCTCTTTCAAAGGTGTTAAAATGGTGACCCCGGGGTCAAAAATGGGCGTGGCCCGTGGGGTCAAATTTTATTTTTGACCAAATATGCTCATGTCATATATCAAATTGAGGGTATCGATGAGGCGATTGCTCTTGTGAAATATTTGTCGGAATCGGATGATTATGTCATCCATAATGGCATCCAAGAGGTCCATTTATTCAAGATTTTGAACGTCTTTTTCTCAGGAACCACATGGCCGATGCTGGCCAAACTTCATACTAAGTTAAGATCCTTGGGTGAAGCATTTCCAGATTTGTTAAAATGAGTCATCGCTTAATCCCAGATGACCGCCATCTAAAAATAGCACAATTTTTTTAAAACACATGAACTCAATGTCACATTCTCCTCTGGTGTTCATGGAGTCAGGTGAGCGAATTAGGGCCATCATGGCCCTCTTGTTTTATTAATTCGTTCCCACGAAATAAAAATTCGTTCACTCAATTTAACAATTCGTTCCAACGAAATAACAATTCGTTCCCACGAATTAACAATTCGTTGCCATGAAATAACAATTCGTTCTTAATAAAATAAAAAAGATTCTACATCCCCTGCGGGGCTCCGTACAATATACACCAGTCGTATTTATGTGTAAATATTTCTGATGAACATTCAAGATGGCCGCCACTGTACGACTTAGGGCTAATGTTTGTTGTTTTATTCTGAAATGTTCCAGTACAATTTACTAACCTATAGCAGATAAGAACAGTATACCTCAGCGCAGTGAAATATAACTCACATAGTCAGTATGGTACATCAAAGGCACGTGCGTGGCAGATGGGAGCATGTGATGGATAATTTAACGATCGGGGTTCATCCTTACCGGAATTCCGATTGGAGACCTGGTTTGGCCCTCACATACGTTTTTGGCATTTTGTATGTGACAGTTGAATCTGGTGTGAGTATTACGATTATTCGATCCTATTTTAGGGGAAGGGGCCAAGTGACTTTGGTGTGGTATGGAACTGGCACCAGGTCAAGATATTCTAATTTCAGGGCTGAATATATTTTTTTCTCGATGTAAATATTCCGTTCTGATTTTGGGATTTTCCCCCAAATGCAGATCGAACCCGTTTGCCCGACCTTACATGACCTTAGCTGTTGATATGCCGTTAAACCCCAATAAACAAATAAATATGTCACGGTACGTAACTCACTATGGGGAGGAAGTGTGTATTCGTGCCCGGCTAGCTCAGTCAGTTAGAGCGATGGTACGGTAAACCAGAGGTCCCGGGTTCGAGCCCCGGGCCGGAGCACATTTTTCTCACCCTGTGACACAAACATCACGGGCACCTGCTATTGATGGGGTGCACTACTGAAGCAATGTCAATGCTATAAGCGCATTTATATTGGATATTGGAATAGCAACAGCTGCCGATGTCGCTGTCTTCGTAGAAGTAGCAGTTTCGGGGTTATTTGCGTAAGATGTGGTGCATTCGGATCCAAAATATGACCCGAAATCGGTAGAAAATGCAGTTCATAGTCACCGAAAGAGAAACACGAACACTTCCAAGCCCTGATAGAGTAGGGTGACGTGCCATAGTACTGCACATTTCAGGGGCCCGTTTCATTAAACTTCGTACGACTAAAATGTTCGTCAGTGCAAAATTATGATAGTCTGTAAATTTCACATTAGCAATTTTTTCTTGTAAACAATTAATGGATTTACATTTAATGAGCATAGACTGTATGCTCAATAAATGTAAATCCATAAATTGAAATTTCCAGACGATTCTAAATTTGCACTTACGAACATTTTAGTCGTACGAGAGTTTATTGAAATGGCCCCCATGTTTTTTCCCTTTATAAGTAAATGGGAGGGTCTAATACATTAGGGGACATTGATATTCTGGGGTGGGGAAATTTCCTGTAGGCACAACACTGGCTGTGTTACTGCACTGGGAAGCCTGTTTCTACGAAGCCCAGCAGGGGACATGGATTTTTGTTATTGATTCGTTCCCACAAAATAACAATTCGTTCCCTCGAATTAACAATTCGTTCCCACGAAATGACAATTCGTTCCCTCAATTTAATAATTCGTTCCCTCGAATTAACAATTCGTTCCCACGAAATAACGAATTGTTATTTCGTGGGAACTAATTGTTAAATTGAGGGAACGAATTGCTAATTCGTGGGAACGAATTGTTAAATTTAGGGAACGAATTGTTATTTCGTGGGAACGGATTAATAATAAAAAAAAGAAGTATACGTCCCCTGCGGGGCTCCGTACGTTTCAGGTAATAGACGCCAAAACTGAGCAACATTCACCATTCACTAATATAAGTCGCATACACCACAGTCCAGCTGTGACCATCTGTTCTACGTGCATTGTGAAAGCCGCACGTGTTGTAATTGATATTAAATTAATAGTTTGATGCAAGCAGAACATTTGATACTAATACGTTGTTTACATCGTTGATTTCCGCTTATGATAGTATACCGAACTGTACACATACAAGCGGCAATATTATATCAATGTCATCGACAAATCTAAATGTCATCTGCAATTAATATTTTTGCAATAATACATTTAATATGTTCAACAATTCTGCAAAAACTAGGAACCCACTTCTACTGAACGCTAAGTGGCATCCATTTTAGATTTGACCATTGTAATGGATGCCACTTAGCGTTCAGTAGTAGAAACTAATTCCTTGAGAAAGGCCTTGTGTCGAAACGTCGGAAAAGTGGGTTCCTGGTTTTTGCAGAATCGTTGAACAAAATGCAATTGACACTGCAGACAATTTTCATATCAATATGTAATCTTTCGCAATAATAGAATTAATATGTTCAACAATTCTGCAAAAACCAGGAACTCTCTTTTCCGACGTTTCGGCACAACGCCTTTAGTTTTTGCAGATTTAAAGGCCTTGTGCAGAAACATCGGAAAAGTGGGTTACTGGTTTTTGCAGAATTGTTGAACATATCAATATGGACAGTTTCCAAGACGGATACACTGGCTATTTGAGAGACCATTTTGAGTTTTATATGCGATTGTGTTATGCTTTGCATTGTAGTTAAGAACTTAATATACACTTTTGACCTTGGGCACAGGGGTCGCATGTGTGTACTATAGAACAAAGACATGTGTACCTGATGGCTATTAAGTGCATACGGCAACAGAGGTAGTACACAGCAAAATGTGCCACATGTGAAATACATATACATGAATTTCATATGTGGCACATTTTGCTGTGTAAATTGTGTGATTTGTCAGTAAATTGCATAATGTACATAAAATATAGAATCACTGATATATGCGACACATTTTGTAGTGTAGGTAAACAAAAACTTTAACGCAAAGCTCAGACAGACAGACAGATGAACAGACAGACAGGGTAGCGATTTATGTATACTATAAGCCCTCAGACGATCCTTAATTTGCACTTACGAACATTTTAGTCGTACGAAGTTTAGTGAACCCCCCCCCCCCCCAGAGGGCCATGCTCATGCAATGACGTCACGATGTCATTACGTTATGAATAATCATAAACACTGGGAATTCTAAAATGGATGCCACTTAGCGTTTAGTAGAAACTAATTCCTTGATAAATGCCGTGTGCCGAAACGTCGGAAAAGTGGATTCCGGGGGCCCATTTCACTAAACTTTGTACGACTAAAATGTTGGTAAGTGCAACATTATGATAGTCCGTAAATTTCACATTAACAATGTTTTCTTGTAAACAATTACTGAATTTACATTTATTGATCATAGGCTGCATACTATGCTCAATAAATGTAATGAATTGAAATTTCCAGAAGATCCTAAATGTGCACTTACGAACATTTTAGTCGTACGAAGTTTAGTGAAACGGGTCCCTGTTTTTTGCAGAATTGTTGAACAGAAATATATGTACACCTGAATTGTTTTTCTGGGTACATAATATTGGAAAACAGACGTTAAAAACAGACGAAATAGTTTCGCTGTTCAGTATAATAAAGCAAGACGCTGCGCTGCCACTCCGTCTGTTTATTTTATCGTTCCCGCGCCCAAATCAGGGCAATAGTTTCAATGAGTATGTGACAACATTTTATTGTAACATGTGACACATTCGTTTTTGGCGGGAGACATACTGTCTCCACGCTATTGGGATCGTGATTCTGGCCATTTGCACGGGTCTACTTTCGGAAGTGGCTCTCTGTTCATCGGGGGACGTCTCAATAGGCTCAATTTGCGTTCGCAATTAACAACAGTCTGGTGACATTTAAAGTCAGCGAGTGAACTGAAAGCAAGTTATTAATAGCAACGGCAATGCTCAACATTATGTGTAAAATAGTTGGCATGCCCAACTTTACTTTTGAAGAGAACAAAGTGCTGTTATTGAGACGCCCCCTTTCGGAAGTGGCTCTCTGTTCATCGGGGGACGTCTCAATAGGCTCAATTTGCGTTCGCAATTAACAACAGTCAGGTGACATTTAAAGTCAGCGAGTGAACTGAAAGCAAGTTATTAATACAAATGTAGCAACGGCAATGCTCAGCATTATGTGTAAAATAGTTGGCATGCCCAACTTTACTTTTGAAGAGAACAAATTGCTGTTATTGAGACGCCTCCCGTGCTGTTATTGAGACGCCTCCTTTCGGAAGTGGCTCTCTGTTCATCGGGGGACGTCTCAATAGGCTCAATTTGCGTTCGCAATTAACAACAGTCAGGTGACATTTAAAGTCAGCAAGTGAACTGAAAGCAAGTTATTAATAGCAACGACAATGCTCAACATTATGTTATCCGTATAAAGGCGTATATCACCACTTCAATTCTGGGTTCTACCCCAATAAATACGTCTGCAATATACCTCGTAAAACGGTTTATTAGTCGGACATAAAGCACCTTTGCTTCATCAACCTATTTGTGTTTAGAGCAGGCTGTATTTTACAAACACCAGTAACTGATCAAGTTCTCAAAATTTGCAGATTGTACATCCAATAATCAACATCGAATATATTTCTAACAAGGAATTTCTGAGTATGCAAATTCACAAGTGGCTACTTGTCTCCCGCCAGTCAGTACTTTCATTACTTTGATTGTTGCAAGGGGTAGTGATGCCAAACGTAAAAGTTTCGGCACACGGCATTTATCCAGGAATTAGTTTCTACTAAACGCTAAGTGGCATCCATTTTAGAATTCCGGCGGAAAATAGCGGCGACACTGAGGATATACGTGGCTGTGACTACAAAGACCCCTGACAGGGCAAAACTGGTAATTTATATGTTTCCATTGACAAACCGATAACCCGTAGTCATTCATCGCGTAATATCGACAAAAACATGTGTGTTGACGGTGAAGAAAATGGACCTTATATCGCTACCGCCCTGTTTCCCCTTATATAGTGGCTTTAGTATAGCATGCAGAACGATCCCGCGCATTTTTAATTTGTTAAATCGTGGCCCGAATGTTGTTGCCGTGACGGAATTGCGGGCCGTGTTGGCCCTGTGCAGATTGCGCGCCTCCGGGTCTACACTAAGCACTGTCGTCAGTGTAAGCTTGGCTTTCTGAGTCTTACCCAGACTGATATATATGGCCGTCTGTAATCTGTTTGACTTTCAGCGGGACATTTGTTTATTGTATTTATTTTTTGCTTTTTGTGGTTGCGTAATTTCGGCCCCATCATTCACTAAATGTGTGTTTTCAGTGCTAATAATAGTTTCCAGTCTTACGGTGTTGGAAAATACCGGCGACACTGATGATATACGTGGCTGTGACTGTAGACATGGGGAGAATGTGTTTCGCGACTAATATAGATCCATATCAGCCTATGCACGCGCACAGTCTGATCAGTACCTGCACTGTTCGCCATTTCACCAATGAAACGCCCATCATGCGTCTAGCAAGCAATATAGATCGTTATCAGGCTACAGGCTTATGCTACAGTGGAATCTCTCTAAACCGGACACCCTGGGACGTCCCCAGGGTGTCCGTTTTAGAGATGTTCCACTGTAAATCAGACATATGACTATGCCAAGGTATACTGCTGTGCTTTGCGAACCATCATAAATATACACCAATGAAACCCATACAATTAAGAATACACAGACTGACTGCGTGCTCGGTTTAGAGAGGTTCTACTGTATTTGGTCAGCTGCTACATTGGTCACAAATCCCATAAGCCCAATTTCCCCAGTCACAGTCACATATGAGACACGCCATGTGATTTTGTACCGTCGGACATCTGCGTAATTTCATGAAATACGTTTACAAAATTTACAACATTTTCCTAAAATGGCGAAAAATATTGTAAATTTTGTAAACGTATTTCATGAAATTACGCAGATGTCCGAAGGTACACACTCACATGGAGTGCTAATATGTCAGTTGTAACATGCTGTTTGCTCACCATGTGATCGATAACTTGCACGTGACCTGACTGTGGCTAACTACCTTGCATAATATACATGTGAGAAAGGCCATGTCATTTTCTGCACTCCGCGCCGTCCTAAAATGTCTCACGTCGAAATAGGCGCCGGATTCCTGACGAATTCCCATTCAGCAACATGCAGAAGATACCGCATACACACATTTTCATCTCGTAACCGGCACATGACAATTAATGCCGGTGACGAGACGAAAGCTGGCGCGGCGCGGAGTGCAGCACCGGTGGATGCACGTATGTTGAACCTTATATGTCACAGAAACGAATATATCACACGTGTGATATATTCGTGCGAATGCGTCACACATGGTGAAGAATACTTACGAATACATCATACAAATGTGTGACGTTTACGTTTTACCCCTTGCAACAAAAACGAATGTGTAACATGTTACAACAGCTCGAACAAAAATTAATAAAATATTGTCCTGACGAATATGTCACATGAACATTGGAATGGGGGATAACAGTGCGATAAAATAAAACATAATAGAGCAGGCATATTCGCCGGGTTATTTGAAAGTCATGCCACGCATGCAGACAAGGTAAATGTAAATGCTTTGATTTAACGACGGCACTGGCTCGATGACCTTGCAAGTCGATACCGACTATTTAAATCCCCATCCGATAGGACTAGGCTATCACGAATGTGTCTTGCCCAAACCAGGGTTTAAGAAAACAACCATTTGAGATCTCAGATGGCAGCTTAAGCCCAAACTAGGGTTTGAGGAGCCTAAACTAGGGTTTAAGCTCCAAACCATGGTTTAAGGAATTATTGTTCATTTGGCTTGCCATATATTGTCTTGCCCAATGACACGCCGAATCGACCAGTGACGGGATTCTAACTCGGGGTCTCCCGATCCGGGGTCCGATGCTCTACCCACTGAGCTATTCCAGCTGATTTCAGACAGCACTAGGGGCGTATCATGTTATGGCGCTTATCGTCTGTACGTCTGTTTAGCGATTTGGCTTGCGCTCAAAATAATCTTGACATAGGATCCTCAAACTTGGTATGCAGGTCAGTAACGACCAGTGTATGACCAATTTGACTTGACTACAGTGTGTCAAAGGTCAAAATCGCGGTGACTTTAGACAATAAAACAGTTGCCGCTCTATAACTCGAGAACGCCATGACCTAGGATGCCCAGTATTGGTTTTCAAGTTAGTCATGACCAGCTGATGATCCCTATTGATTTGAGGTTAGTAGGTCAAAGGTCAAGGTCGCGGGGTGACCTTGGACAATAAAATGAGTTCGGCTCAATAACTCAAGAACAGTTGGTGCTGTGATGCTCAAACGTTTGATTTTGAGGTCACTATGCATATTGTGGCACCACTGCGTGTCGTTTTGAGTGGGGGGGGGGGGGGGGGGGGGGATTATATGTTTGACAAACAACTCTTGTTAAACGAATAAGTTAAATTTCAATGTGTCATTCAAAGCTACCATCGGGCGTATATTGCTCTGCTTAGTTTATTAGTTGCCTCCTGCACTTGTATTCATTATAAACCTTTCAACACCTAGTAACTGAGATGGAATATTCCATGTTACATTTCAGACTATTCCATTAACCATGAGATGTTCATTATAAATTTAAAACATTTCATTACGTCCGTCCGTGTACATTTGCGTCGAACGTGTACATTTGCGTCGAAAACTGTGTCCCAGTTTCTCTATAATGTCGATGATGATGATAGAATATTCTTTTAAAATCTAAATCTGATCTCATTTTAATCATCTAAATAGAACACCCAATGATTGGAACATTATTATATATGTAAAGTGTATTGAACAGGCGAAACTAAACCATCGGTTAACAATTTGTACCATAATGTTTTATATTTAGTTACTATTATCATAGAGTTTACATTTCATACAATAGGCTCTATATCACAGATATGGAGATTACAAAGTAATATAACAAGAGGCTCAAATGGGCCTGCTTCGTTCACCTGAAATTATTATCCAAATTA